>APFE030813654.1:8482-34423 GCA_000404065.3 Pinus taeda | reverse complement strand
ATGGTCCCCACTGCTCTCCTCTGCATCCTCCTCCTCCCCTGTATCCATAGTCACCTCTGCATCTGCTGGTGTGGAGGTTGACCCCTCTAAGTCATCAAATCTAACAGGCTCTAGCACTGGATCATTGAGATCCATTTTGGCCAATGTCAACTCAACAGTGGTGTCCAGACCCATGTCATTAGGAAAGACATCCAACATTTTTGTCTTTCCCCTCAACCACTCTTCCCTCTGCGTGTAAATAAGATGAAGGTTGGTGTGCACATACACCATTGTCTCTGCCCTGGACTACTCAAGCCTGCTCTTCTTCACACTATACAAATTCCCATATGTGCTCCAATTACTCTCACAACAAGAGGATGAAGTCACCTGAGAGAGGAGCTTCATGGCTAATTGCTGAAGAGGAGGGCTTGTTGCCCCATGATTTGCCCACCAAGAATAGGGCTTCTTGGCCCCCCTGTCTCTAATCACATCATAACCTCCAAATTGACCACTGCCAGTGGAAAACTCTGCAAAGGCATCCTCCACCTCAACAAGCAATGAACTATCCTGATAAATCCGCCTGAATGCCTCTTTCCTCCCCTATGAGATTTCACCATCCATGTGAGGAGGGAATCTGCGAGAAGGTCCGCCATTCAGCTACTCATGGCTGTAGTATTTGGGGTAAATGAGTGAGCCAAACAATGTAAAGGTGTACAATTCTTGTCCCATCTGCTGACAAGAATATCATGTATGGTATCACAAAAGGCCTCTGGTGATGTCTCATACTCGGGGCACTCACTCTGTAGAATAATGCTCCTCACAGACTCAATCATGGAATCCCATCCCTCATAAACCTCTCCTAGGATGGGTTTGTCTGTATTTGCAACTCGAAGCAAAGAAATGATAGGGTCCATGATCCGAATAATTAGATCTACCCTCTCCCACCAAACATCATCTAGCACTGTGTCCTTCACTTTTTTAGAGGTTACCTGATCTGTCTTTCTCCAAAAAGACCAAAACTCAGAAATAACCATGGACCCAAGAGCGGTCTTGACCTCCCTCAAACTCTTCAACATCATGAATGAAGATGCAAACCGTGTATCAGCAATCTTCAACAATGATAGATTGTTGTACTCCTTGTAGATAGTGAGGGCATTTGTATGATTTTGCACAAAGTTACGAATATGTCTTGCATCCTCAATAATGCTTCCAATCCAAAGCACATCAAAAGCAATGGATTTCAGTGCTAAGTTCAATGACTGGACAATGCAAGGTGTCCAAAACACTTGTGGATATTTAGCTTCCACAATCATGCTAGAAACCTTGCAAATAGGTGCATTATCTGTAATGATTTGCACACAAGAATCAACACCTACATCTTCAATAACTTTAATAAATAACTCACCCATAAATTGTGCATCCTTGTATTCGCCAAGTGTATCCACTGCTTTCAAGAAAACTGGACCACTCAAGGAAGACACAATGAAGTTGATGATTGGGTGTCGTGTTGGATCTGTCCATCCATCAGAAACAACGCTAACCCCAGATGTTGGCCATGATCCTACAATAGGCTCAAGCATTTTTTGCACCTCTTTTTTTGCCTTCATCAACAACGTGGTTCTCAGCTTCTCTGACCCAGGAGGCACATACCCTGTTGGAGCCCCTTGAGTTAGAGCTCAGCACAGCTCAATAAATAGAGGTGAACATGCAAGATTAAATGATATGAAGTTTTGATAGAAGAAGAAGGCAATGGTGAGATCAAGCTCTTCCTGTCTTTCTTTTTGGAAAATCTTGTCCATTGGACCAAGTGCTCTTGTTTTTTATGCTTGTCCCCCAGTAGAAGTAGAACTCTCAAATGGAAATTTGGTGGTGGCTTTCCTCAAAAATGGAAGGGGGTCTTCATTCTTGGGGTTTTTTTATTTTGAAGCCTCATTTTCCAATTATTTTCTCTTTTGTGAAGAAACAGCTCTACAAGCTCCAATCCCACAACCAAGTAAAGCCAACAAATGTGATTTCACACGGTAATATGTGTTCTTGAAAGAAATGTTACAAAAGTTGCATTTCCATTGCACATTGCCTTCTCCCTTTCCCTTGGTGTTTGGCCCATCCTCTCTTGTAACATATTTCCACAATGGATATTTATCATTGTCTTTAGGTCCTCTTCCCTCAACATTACTTGCAGCAAACTCTAATGATATTGGGGGAGGAGGGGCATCTTTACCCATGACATTCTTGCCCTTCCTTTGCCCCCTCACTGCTGCCTTTGATTGAGCCATGAATACTGTAAAAGAAATGAACAAAGCATGCACAAATTTGTAAACAAAAAATCATATACAAACTGCTCTAAGAAATGCAAAAAAATGGAGGTGAAATAAACTTACCTGGTGGTTGATTCTCCTCGCTGAATGCTCTACTCCCTTAACTCCTTGCTGCAAACCCTTCTCCACTTGCCAACAGCTCACAAAACACTTGCCAACTGAAAATATGCGTGGCTGTAATGAGCAAATACACCCTTTTCATACCCGTGCAGGTCACTTTTTGAGCCTAGCGAGTCCTGGAAAACAGGACACAATTCCCAAAATCGTGACACGCAGTCGGATTCGACATGTCAAAAAAGGACACGACATGTCATGGGTTTTGGACACGAATCTGGAGAGAATCGAGTCGAACACGATGGATTCGGGATTCATGGGGCCTATAGGACAAATCCGGTTTCATAGCTTGAAAGGTTGTCGGTGCATTGGTTAAACAAAGAGGCATTACCTTAAACTCGTAATGACCTTCATGTGTTCGAAATACAATTTTCGCTACGTCTTCCAACCTTATTCTGATTTGGTAATACCCTGACCTTAAGTCCAATTTTGAGAAGTATTTAATGCCATGTAATCCATCCAACATTTCATCGATAAAAGCAATTTGAAACTTGTTTTTAATTGTTATTTTGTTTAGTCCTCGATAATTGATGCATATTCTGAATGACCCATCTTTCTTTCAAACTAATACAACTGTAGCAGCATACGGACTTTTGCTTTTAGTGATGATGCCACACTTTAAAAGATCTTGGACTAATCTCTCAATTTCAGTTTTTGATGATGTGGATATCGATATGGTTTGATGGTGATGGGATTTGATCCTACTTTGACTTCTATTGTATGCTCGATTTCTCTTTTAGGAGGCATCTTCATCGGAAGGTCTTGGAATACTTTTTCGTGATTTCGAATTAGCTCTTGGACTTCTGGTGCTTCTTCATTGGCTAGATTCAAAGTTAACATTTCTAATTGATGACATTGTACTACATAAGCTGGAACCCCCTTCCGAATCATTTTCATCGTCTGTGATGATGATACAATTTTGTTCTCCGACAGCTGGAACCCATATAATTTGTATTTTTGCCCTTCCGATTTAAATTTTATAAATTTCTTTTAATGGTTGGCAGAGTAAGTACCGAGGGTTTGTAGCCATTGGATACCTAGGACCACATCCACTCCTCCTAATTGTACAGTGTAGAACAAAGATTCTAAATTAAAGTCATGAATCTGCAATTTCACTTTATGGCATTTCCCTACATTTTCAATTTTCTTACCGTCAAGTACCATAACCTTCATGTTGGGAATGGGAATTGTGAAAATGTTGAGTCTCTTTGTCATGGTTGAATCCAAAAAAATTTGGGTGCTACTGGTATCGATCAAAACCATTACTTTTTTGTTCTTGATATGCCCTTTTAATTTTAATGCCTGGGGCTTTGATATACCTGTCATAGCCGATAATGATACTTGCGGAATGCTCTCGTCAACTAGTTCTGGGGAGAATTATTGGCCATCTTCGATTTCTTCTACATCTGATTCATAATTGTCTGAATCATTAGTTGTTTAACATTTATACAAGTTCTTGGTATCTTTTCCTTTAGCACACCTATGTTTAGGGTCCCATTTTTCGCCACAACGTTTTCACTTGCCCTCTTTCATTATTTGCATTTCCAAGTTGGTTTTGTCTCCTTCATGAAGATGTGGTGGAACATATTTTTTGTTATCTGTGTTCGCAGCTTGCGAAAATCTTTGTCTTGAATATAATATTACAACCTTCGGCCACTACATTTTTTCTTCTTTTCAACAACTTTTGCCCTCTATCTAACTACCTCTATAGAAGTGATGTCATGAAGCTCAAGCTCAGCCTGGATATAGGGTTTAAGTCTCATTATGTATATCACTGAATCAGACGACTTTCTGGTAATCCAGGTACTCATGTAGCCAATGTTTCCCATTCTCGAGTGTATTCGTCCACATTCCTTTTTGTTGCAATCTAGTGAGCGCTGAGAAGAACTCTTCTTCCTTGACACATTGGAACCTTTTATACAATGCATTTTTGAATTTCCTCCAACTGATAGCAAGTGTCGTCTTTTCCTAGCACATATACCAATTATATCCTTCACCTTCCATTTGCATGGAAGCATGCTTGATCTTTTCATCATCATTGTCAATAGAGCAAATCTTGAAATATTCTTCTGCTTTATTGAACCAAGCAACAGTGCATTTTTCGTTACCGTCAAATTTGGATAACTCAAGTTTTGCTCTTCGTTGATATGTAGCTATTGATGGGGCAAAGAAAGGGTGTTGATTCGAAAACAACCTATTGATGTATGGATTCTAGAGCTACCTATTTTGAACATTCGTGTTACTGTTTTCTTGATTAAGTGTGGAAGATGTCTTTGAGGACTCGGGTTTCTCATGTGAGTCTGACGATTTTGACGAGTCTGGAGAATTGAGATGTTGAGTAGCCTCATTATTTTGAGGTATTTGATTGGGCGTAATCTTCATATTGTCACAAATACAAGTCAACATCACCATCGCTTAATCCACCTTACTTGAAAGGTACGCCTAATCCTTTCTAAATTCATTCTTTTTCTGCTCGAGCTAACTCTTTATTCTCTTTGTGGTGTCCTGGAGCGCTTCAATGTTTTTGCCATGTCCAGTCACCTTAGCCTCAAGATCTATCAATTTTTTATTGAAATCGACCATCAACATTGCTGTAGACATCGAGCAAGTCTGAGGTGGAGTATATTTATCCAGTTTTAACTCTTTTTCTTAACTTGATCCTAATTTTTTTTTAATATTAAATTTTTTTAATTATTATTTTATTTTTTTTAATATTAAAATTTTTTAATTATTATTTTATTTTTTTAAATATTAATTGTTTTTTTTAAATATGGAATTTAATTAATATTTTTTTAATTATTTTATAAATATTAATAATATATAATTGTTTCCTAGATGCAGGTGTTTAAGCACGCTGATACTATGCAGCAACCTTGCGTTGGCAAGTGGCGAGGCCACCTGGCCACCCACGCTTCCACCCAGAATGTCACAGTCGATATTAATGCCATATTAATCCACTGCCAGGGTTGAGGCTTCATCAATCTGGGTTTTAAGATGAACTCTTTAGACCGTCTTCCCCCCGCTTCGCCTCCTCTAAACTAGAATTGCCTCCCTACTACTGCGGAGCCGAGCTCGCGCACGATAACAGGGAGACGCTGCCAAATTCTGTGCTACATTGAGATGGGGATGGTGCACATTTCTCGGAAAGTCTTCTATGCTGCCTTCGGACTGGTTCTTCGCTCTTGAATCTCGGCTCTAAACCGCTGATAATCGGTCCTTCTGTTCTGACCGACCACTCATTCTTTGGCACTGCTCCTTCTCGTCCTCGTCCACTCAATTTTGACCAGGTGAGCATGCCTCGTCTGCGTCATCGTATGCGCTGCAGGAGGGGCAGTAGCAGAGGAAGAACAATTTGCCCCCCTCCTTGACCCAGTCTAACTATTCCCCCTCTGACTCTTCCTCCCCTTCGACGGCTCATTTCTCTGGACGCTACCCTGCCACTCGCAGCGGTTGGGGCCGGGCTCAAACTGTAGGTCCACGGCTTGTTGATGCTGCTCCCCAACCTCCTGTTGCCTCTGTTTCTTCTCTGCAACCCAGTCATTCTGCACAATTTCAATTTCGCTGCATGCTGGAACGTCCCTGCATAATAGCGACTATCTCAGTGGCATTTAGAGAGGAGCCACAAAATTCTGAAGACCCAGCACACAATACTCAAGCGCGGACCACCACCAACAAGAGAAAAGCCCCTGGAAGCAGCTTAGGGACGCACAGAAGCAGCTCAGGAACGCACCGTTCTAGGCCGCTTCAAAAACATGGAAGAAACACCGAGAGATAAACAGGATGCAGAAGATGACATGGAGGCATACAGGTGTCTGATAGTGGAAGAACCTCCTCCTAACGACACCTAGATGGTCAAAGTTTTTCAGGTTCTGGGTTCCCGGCTCCCAATACTATGGGTCTATTCTGGTGTTCCATTTATGCAATGTTGTTAATTTTGATGATTGTTCAAAAAACTGTTCCACTCTGGCACTACAGGTTGTTACCCCTGCGTGGGCAGCAAACTCTTATAGTTTTGGACTGGTTTCCCCGATGCGGGCAGTCTCCTTCCAGACTTTTGTTGTTAAACATGGCATAATTTGGGACTTGCTCTGCAGAGGTCAGTGCCTCCTTGTACTATTTTTGTTACAATAATAGAATTAGTCAAATTTAGAAAAAAATAATAATATATAATTGTTAAGGTTGTATATAGATATCGTAATAACTATATTATATAATATATATATATATATATATATATATATATATATATATATGTTTACATGGATGCGGTTGTTTGATGGAATTGACAGGACAGTCAGTCAAACTGGTGGCAGTGGCAGATACGCAGATGGGCAGCTACGGGTGACAGCGGCGTGGTTTGGACAAATTACGGCAAGGATAACGATGGCGTGGAAGAGAACGATGGAGTGGAATTCCCATTGGACGGCGGATCGATAGGATTGGGACGACGGATGTTAGGGCGGAAGTTGACGTTAGGAGTTAAGATGGATGCTTTGATACCATGTGAAAATTCCTAGATCTAACAATCTCAGAAATCCTACTACAACCAATTGAATCTACTTCACCTAGATTGTAAATTACATTACAAAAATTTTTCAGATTTCTTCTTGAAATATTGAAGCAAATTACTAAAGCAGCCTACACCAAATTAAATATGATTCTGAAACATAGAAATTGAGCAAGGAAATACAAACCCATAGGACACCGTTATTTTTGGACAAAAGTCCCCAGAAAACCCCAATGCGGGAAAACCGGTGCAGCAGCTCTGAGGGTTTATTATTATTAAGTAGTAGCAAATTTTGAATACATCTCTGAATACCTCATAGGGTTATTTAGTTACAGAGAGAAATACTGGTAGAAAGAATTGTGAGGTTACCTCACACTATCACTGGAAATCCTAACTAATCCAGCGTCAAACTGATTTCCACTGGCTTTTCTGGTTGCCTTTGCGTCAATCCAGCATCAAGGTCTCCTGGGACAACATCAATCCTCTGGTTGGTCGATTTGTTGCCCAGGAGATTCAAATTTTGCCTCCCAGTCTCACACCCTGGCTCCCAGCTTCTGAAACTCGAATTCCCTCTGCAAATTTCGAACTCCTCACTGGCTCCTGGGTTGCCTCTGTGAGGCTCTGTGTCAACCCCTCTGGCTCAGCGCTGCCACTGTTGGATTACACTTTGCCACTCTCTACTAATGATTCTTCGGCTGAGAAAACCACTCTCTCCGGAAGTTATCCCTGCCCCTCTGCTACAAGAAATCTCCTCAATCGATTTTTCCTCCTGAGAATTTCTCACTTTAGAAAATCGATTTCTTGACCTCTTTTGGTGTGCTTTCCAAATGCCCCTCAAGCCCCTTCTTATATCTTCCTATTGGACAACCAACAGCCTAGATTAACTCCTAATCAAAGGCTCAGATCGTTTTGACTTGATCTTTGTCTTTTTCTAGAAGATTCACCCACAATTAGATTAATACCCATTAATATTTTAATGTTCCTAAGTTTAGACTTAGGAAACCCATTAAAAAATATTATTTATTTTGATATAATCGTCTCTGCATGGAATTTCCCAAAACGGTTTATGGGTTATTTGGAATGCATGTGCCCAAGCCTGCTTGCAAAATTTGAGGCTTAGAGCACATCAGATGCTACCCCAAATCAACAACAAGTGTGTTGCCATCAATGACAAAGGGGGAGATTATTGAGTAAAGTTATCATTGATGTCAAAGCCACAGGAAAAGTGATTCAACCAGAAAGGATTGTGGCTCACCGATCATTGCAATGTGTTACAAAGATGAATCTACTGAGACATTGTTTCAGCTGTCAAGAAAAGTCAAAGACCAAGTGAAATTGAACTAGTTACAAAACAGCTTGGTAAATTAAAGGAAGGTTCCCTCTGTCCTCATCAACTTGAAGCATGAATTGGCTAAGGAAATCCTAGTTGATCAAATGGTGATGGCTGATTCTAATTATCTTCATGGAGTTCCTCGAGAATCAATTCAAAAATGCATCATATAAGTTCCCATCATTATCAAGGAGGCTTCATATTGGTTGTTGGTTACTTCTTCCCTTACTCTAGAAGTTGAGCATTGGTTTCATAGTTATAGACGCACAGGTAGAAAGTTGAAGTCATGTCAAGGAAAATCGATCTTGTAGATGTCAAATCAAAGCGTTGTGTTTGACTACAACGATACAAAAAAACAATCATTAACATTGTCCAATGTAACGACCAAAAGTTGTATACGCAACGGAAATATTAAAATACTTCGTAGACAAAGGCATCCATTGTAGGACAATAATTGTAAATTGTATATTGTATAAGGAATTGATGTAGGATGACTACAAATGAAAATGAGGGTCATGTATATATAGCCAAGTAAGTACCCTTTCACGAACAGTCATGTCTCTGAGACATGCCTTTTCATTATTAACTAACTAGCCATTAGTTAATTTACTTATAAATTTATTATTATATTTATCTTATTATAGTTATTATTTATTATCTATTTTTATCTATTTTTACATAATTTATGTTCATAACATTGCCTTCCCCTTCAAAAACTTGTCCTCAAATCTTGTTGATGAAAGGGCTTGATGTCTTTTCTGCTACGAATGTCTTCTGCTTGATCTCTTTTTCTGCTACGAATGCCTTCTCGTCTCGAAACAGTCATATTTGTCGATACAAGTTAATATGATCCTCGGAGTGATATATAAATTGTCATACTAGAATGGATCAGACCATCCTAGATTAACCTTTTGTGGAATCTTCTGATCACAAGAACTTTGTAACGAATTGTTATCAGTAAACTGAATTGAGCTCACTTCAATATTCTTCAGAACATAAGTTTGTTGTTTATGTTCTGTAGATTGATTAATGTGTCTACTCTTGTGATTCGAATTATAACAAAGGAAGAGTACTAGTACATGCTTCTTGAAACTAATGCTACTAACATGGCTCCACAAACATTTGAATGCACTAGATCTATAATCTTCTTAGACCTGAGCTCACTACCTGGAAAAACAATCTTGGCATGCTTGCTTAGCATGCACCCTGTGCATACTCCATGTTGCTCAATACACAACTCTAGAAGGCTTATCACTACCTCCCTCAAACTAGGGAATGCCCTGTGATGTAGGTGCTCTGTCTTCTTATGCCACAACAAGCACATGTTGTCACTGTTATGAACTAGGGCTCAATCAGGTCCATCTTGCAACCCGTCAAGATTACCTTCCCTAACGCTGATTACTTGTGTTGTGTATGGGGTAGATTCCTTCAATCAAATGAAGACCTATTGGTTCTTGAACTCAACAACAATGCCCTTTGCTGAAATTCGGTATGCGGACCCACAAAGGTTTTAATTTTAGTGATTCCTCGTCAAGTTTCATGCCCAACCAAGAACATTTTCACAAATTGAAACATATAAAATCTACTTCTACTTTCTCACTTTGCTGAGATAAAACAGAAGCTAGCACAAAAAAAATTGACATGGTTGTTTTTGGTCAAATCAGACTAGAAACACCCCTAATGGAAAACCAAGGGGAGAGAAATAAATTCCAGCGATAAATGCAAACTTATCTCTTGGAAGTCATGCCCAAATTTCCTAGAAATTCATGCCAAACTTTCTCCTCAAATTTTGCGCCTTTGTTGCCTCATTTTTTGTGTCGTCTTTTCTCAGAAATGTGTGCCACTTCTTGTACGAACAAACAGAAATAAATGTTGTACAATCCCTTTGAATTTCATGCCCAGCCTACCTCAAATTTCATGCCACTAGCTACCTCAAAATTTGTGTTCAGCCTATTGTACGAACAGTGCAATTACTGCTGGTACTTGCCCTCAAAATACATGTTGTGCTTTACTGCTAAACTACTGAAAAAAATTTCCCGGATGCGGGTGACACATCGTCAGTTATGGAGGCGCCACTTGCAAGACATGGGCAGCCCCAAGATTTATGAGGGCATTCAATGCCAGAACACCGCCATGGAATATAGGGCGGGGTTCAACCTGGAGGCACATTCATTGTGCCATTCTTGCCGTAAGCTCGTCTGAAACGAGCAGTTATGGCGATCGAGGTTCGAGGCAAAGGTTCAGTGTTTAAATCAGATTATGATGAGGCTCAATTCATGTTGGGTCATATGCAACTCTCGGCCTTTGATGCTCTGTGCTTGCTGGTTCATGCTCAGGCTCCCGCCTGCTCACCCGCTCTCAGGGAGGCCTCACCCTCTTTCCCTCTGCTCGTTGGTCGTTGTTCTGAAAGGAGAGGGGACTGCGAATTGGCGTCCCTCCCCTTCTCCGCCTCTGCCACAATTCCGTCACCCTCTCGGCTCCTTTTCCTCGGCTCTGTCCCAAGCATGGTCAGGCCACGGTAGCGTCCGCCTTGCCGTCGAGGCTCGGCCAGGGGAGAGTCCTCTCGGCCTCCTGCTCAGATTCCTAACCCTTATCGTTGTCGATGCTGCTGCCATGGCTTCCCTGACGCCACGCCAATTCAAGCCAGTCAATTTGTGGACTCCCGTAGCCCTGACCCTTCAGCTCCTTCGCGGGGCTTTGGCTCGGCTATCTTCACCTTCAGTAGCTCGTTGGACAGGCCTCGCATCAACGCTCATGTGTCGGTTCTTTTCCTGGATGAAGCGCCATCTGATAGTGAGGAGCTCCGTGGCAAACAGCAGCAGCACCAGAACGAGGGCTCAGCATTTGCCGAAGAAGTGCCAGGACGGGTGGCAGAGCTGGTAGCTCCGCAGGATCTACTGGTGCGTATGGAACTGCTCGTGCACCCCGCTCGTCGTGCTACTAAAACTACTGGATGGAAGCTTTAACTATTTATGGACTAGTTGTGGCCCTAGCGCTTCGATTAGCAAATCCCTTTGTTTAATCTTGAAAAAAAAAGATCCCTACACCTCATCATTACATTAGTATTTCTCCAATTATTTACTTCTTCAACTCAGGAGAGGCTGATCTGAATCAAGGTCCAACGCTGCCGGAGGCGTCAACTTCAAAGCGAGGGATGTAAACCCGGTTCCCCACCCTGCTGCAGCGGAAGATGAAGAATCTTGGGGGTGCCCAGTGGTCGAAGAGGAGCCGGAGTAGTAGCTAGCCCTCCGCTCAGCTTCACCGTCTCCAGCCCCCTTCAGGTCTTGTTTTGGCTCTCGGCTCATATAATTTCACTGTCTTTCTAGTCTTGTCTAATTTTGCCCCGACGTGGGATAATTTCAATGTTTTTATGGTCTTGTCTATTACTGCCCCTGTGTGGGATAATCCGTTTGACTGGTCCTGTTTTGAGATGCCCCTGCGCAGGATCACTATGCTTGTAGTCGGTCACCCCTGCGTGGGTTCAATTATTTTGCCTGTAGTCGGTCGCCCCTGCGTGGGTTCAGTTATTTTGCCTATAGTCGGTCGCCCCTGCGTGGGTTCAGTTATTTTGCTTGGGATGGGTTATTTTTTGGAGAGTTTCAGTCCCCCCACGTGGGTTGATACCTGGCTCAGAATGCCGACGCCTGGCCTCAGGCGATGACACCACATGACTGTAATGTACTGCCCGTTGATGAAATTAATAGATTAATTTTTTAGCGAGAAAGAAGAAAAAAAAAAAAAAACTACTGAAAAAAAACTCCTCGAAATTTGTATCCTGTCAGTCTTGAATATCGTGCCCCTTTTCCTTAGAATTTGCATTGTCCTTCAACTGTACTTTTCTCCCTTGTAATTCATGCCCTTGTTGTTCTCTTTCTCTTCAACTCAACTCCTCTATTCATTGTGTGCTCTCTCCTTTGCTCCAAAACTTATGAAGAAAATGAATTGGTGTCTCTTCCCCTTCCTTGACCTTTTGTCTTCTCATAAATAAACCCTAAGATCCAATGGCTAGTATTTAATCCTGGCCATTGAGATCAAGGGTGGAGAAATAATCTCTCATTGACCCACTTAAGAAGTTAAGACACTTAGATATTAATATTCATAAATTCTCCATATCCCTCATCACCTTTTTCATTAATTAGACCAAAAGGTCATTTTATAGCTTTAATGCTCATAAAATCATTTTAACTTTATTTTTCATAGAGTTAAGCCAAGAGATCATGTTGGACCTATGTTGCAGGAAACAACACCCAAGGTGATGTACCTATACCTGAAGGCTGAAACTCCCTGAAAGGTCGAAATGTCGCCAAAACGTGACCGAAATGCGGCTGAAACGCCTTGACGGTGTTTCCCGATTTGTAAACGCCACCGAAACACGTCGAAACATTTCGGCCCAAATCTGCCCCGTTTCCGCCCAATTTCTCTTCATTCCATGACTTTTTTGCTTCTGTGGGCTCATTCAAGCACCGTAGAGGGGTGTGGGGGGCTTTTATGACCAAAATAGATTTAATATACCAACCTCATTTTATCTCTAATCACCCCATAAACTAATGTATCTCTAATCAATCCAAACCCTAATTCTACTAAAAAAGCAACTCGTTCTATTTTTGTTAATGAAGTTGAGGATTAGGATTATAAGATATGTAATTGTATTTCACATTACCTCGTGTTATTTTTCATTTCCTGCAAATACAGCCATGTATAAGGGTTGTTTCTAGATGTAAAGTCTCACGTATAAAGGCTGATTTTCGAATTTTGGATGTACAACCTCATTTATAAAGGATAATTTTGGATTTTGATTCATGTAATCATCTATGCAAATTTACATAGACTGAGTTTTCCTTCTAAATTGTCATTAGTATGTCTCATTTTTTTCCTTGCAAGATGTGTTATTAACTTGTAAAAAAAATTGTGTGCATACATACATACATTCATACATATACATATTACATATATATGACGTTTCACTTGAACAATTCGATTTTTTGGGGATCCCGTTTCCAACTATGCCCGTTTCAGGAACTTCCAGACATTTCGGCGTTTTGTAAAACTTAGTGTTGGACACTTTTTTCTAGCCAAGACACCATGCTTAGGAAACACTTGTCCTTGGTACACTTCTTCTAACTCCCTTATCCTCCATAATCGAAACCAAAAGCAAGTTCTTACGGAGACCTAAAACAAACAAGACACCGTTCTAAAGAGTTATTTAATTTGAGTTACAACGGAATTGTACCAACTCCTACAGCTAGGTACTTGGCATCATCACCAAGCTCAATTTGCATTGTTTAGTCTTACTTTGTTAGACTAAAAAGTAACTGTAGTGCTAATGCCATATAACAACATGCTCCACTATCCACATGCCACATATTTCCAGGAATAGTGTTAGTAGAAGGGAAAAATACCATCAAAAAATCCTTCTCAAACTTGCCAGCAAACTCACTCATATAAGTCTCCACAGAGGCTAACACCTGCTTTTGTTGTTTCTTCTGCTTCATTTTACCCCTCTAATTATCTGGTCATTGCACTGTGTAATGACCGTGCTTATCACAAAGGAATCACTTCATTTTACTCAGTTCCTTATTTCATCGTTACGAGTTTGACTTCTTAGTCTTTCTGTTAATCTTGTTGGGTTCTTTACTTCTTCCCATGTTTGTCTAACCATAGATTAGGTTCTCAGCATCACCCTTCTTGCTAGCCTTTGACTCCATTTATGTCAACTTTTGGATAATGTCATCCCACAACCTTTCATGTTTACGAAGATTCTCACAAGCACAAATACCTTTGACAAATGGCTCCCAAAAAAACTGTCAATCTATTTGATGCCATGTTTACCAGCTCTACAACTGCAATCTTCTCTCCAACTACTACAAGTTGATCACAAAATCGACCTGACCTTCATAAGATAACTGGTGATTGAATTTGATTTGTTCGTTTCTATGGATCTAAGCTTTGTTTTGTGATATCTTCCTTTTGTCTGTGTTCTCAATCTGATAGAGGCTAACCAAAACATCAAACATTTCTTTTGCCATCTTCTTTTCAGATAAATGAGGGATCAAATGATCCTTTATGGTGCTCAGGGTCATTCACTTTGCCTTCATTTCTTATTGTGAGTTGCCAACTGCTAGTGATCTATAGGCAAAGGCCCAACATACTTAACAACATCACAAAGATCATTCCCTCGAATACAAGCACACCCCTAAGGCTGATAATTCATAGGGTTAAGATCCAAAACAACCGTCTAGGTTGAAGCTGAGATTTCTGTTTTGCATTGAACTTTGAATTCTGAGAATTTCCACAAAGAAATATTTCTCCATTATTCAAATTTGCCAGTGCAATCCACCTTTGTTTGTGTAGGTGCCCCCATTACTTGACTCTTTGATTTTGTTATTCTAAACTTTCTATTATAGTTACATATATTAGAGTTTTATTTTGGGCTATTTTGGGTAGAGGGTCACTACAATGTTAAAATAGCTAAAATAGTAAGCAATAAAGGTGAAAATTTGACCCACAGTGACTTCATTTTCCATTTTTCCTCCTTTGGTAAGCATGGAATTCACAAAAGCATTATACCTGCAATAGAAGAGTGCTTTTCCCAACACCAGGATCACCACCAACAAGAACCAGGGACCCTGCAAAACAATAAGCAAAGAAATTGCTTCAAACAAGACGCAACAAAATTTAATAACGCAAATCAAGACAACAGACAAACAAAATAGAAAAGGCTCCACAATTCATTGACGACATCGGTTGTAATTTTGGTTATTTAACCTAGTAAGACTGCAATACAATCATTTAACCAAATATTCACAAAATAACTTTCTTTTTCCCCATAATGTTAGCCTCTAAATGGCATGACTAATTTCAGTGAAGCTATGAGAGAATTAGATACAATTGTTTTACTTGACACTACTTCCAGGCTGTAGTGTGCTTAGTTATCATCCTTGGAAGCAAAGAAAATAAGAACAAACAAAGGGAAGATAGGGATTACAGTTGACAAGACAGAGATGTTAAAAAAAGCAGAAAACATGAAGACGATGAAGAAAGCAAATGATATCAACAAGATGATAATAGCAAAGAATTCAAGGACAAGAAGGGATACTCTTAAAGGTGGTAAGGAATTTCCAACTCATTTTTCATACATACAAATCGTTTATATTAAGTTTTAAGAAAAAGGGAATAAAGACAAAATATTAGGTATACATGCTTGCTTCCCGTAGATGTTAACATTGGAAGTCAAGAAAAACCTGGACAGAGATTTTGCTGCTCCTTACAATACATGTTTCCAATCATCAGAGCCATTATTCCATGCATAAGAGAATAAAAGAAAAATAAATTAATTAAGCAAACTAAATTTTTCAGATTTCAAATTAGAGAATAAATTTTCTGCAGGGAAATGAGTCACTTGACATAATGGCCATTTTATGTTTGGACAAACAGATGGCAAAAGGGCCCATAGGCAAAAGGGTGACTACCTAACAATAGCCAATAATAATAGACCAAATAGCTCGACCAGAAAAACAATTTATGGACAGTCGCATGACTTGTAGCTTTAAGAAATGTTCTGTTTATGGTGAAAAGCAAATTTTCCGCATTGTAGGGAAAAATAAAAGGCAAAAATGTGTAAGAATTAGTCTCAATGTTTATGTATCCATCACATTATGGTCTAGTAGTTGAGATATGACATCACCACAATAAAGACCCCAGCTCAAATTTCTCTAGTAGTTGAGATACGATGTCACCACCATAAAAACCCCACTTCAAACTCCAATGTGTATTGAGCCCTACTCGATGTTAAAAGTTGGTTGAGTTTGACAGCCACCATGTGAATCTGGCCTCACAAGGTGGTGTTGAGGCTCCCTGCAGATAGAGAAAAAGTTACTTAGCTACCCAAAGAAATATAGCAATGTTTATGGGAAAAAAAAAAAAAGAGAAAAACAGGTTACTAGCACAAATTAAATGGCCGAAAACCCAATTACAAGTAAAATACATTAGGGAAACCAGCTCTCTTCAACCAGGACATTTTTGACGAGTATCGAGAGATAACAAAGATTTAAGTTGCCATCTGCAACATCAACACCATGGACAATCAGCTTGTAGGGTCATTTTTACTGACAGTTCCAGTTTACTAGAACAGAAAACAATCCCGGAAACAAGGAATAAGCATCTGATAAATCAGGCAATTACTGAGTACATCATAAAATGGATGAACTTACGATTGGAAGAGATGGCATATGAAGATGAGTTGTTCATGCAGAAACACCAGCAGATAGTCAAGTCTTGAGGGCAACACTTGTTTGAATGGGAGGGGCATGTTAAGCCCTATATAATCTCCATGTTAACCCTACAACCCCTTATTAAACCCTAGATATTGAGTGATTCAATTTTTATTATTATATTTGTTGGAAACACGCTTGTCGTTACACCAAAACCTGAAGGTGTCAATAAACAAATGCATCACCAAATTTAAGGGATCCACGAGAGGCAGTTAGGCATATGTTGAGAAACACACAGGGAGTGTTGGTTTATCCAATCTCCAACAATATCCCCCCAACACCAGCCGGGTGTAATTCGAACTTGAGACCTTTGGCTCTAATACCACTTGTTGAAATCATGATTTTTGTTACACCAAAACCCGCAGGTGTTAGTAAATGGACGCATCGCTAGAGTTAACGGATCCACGACAAGTGGTTAAACACATGTCACGAAACATACAAGGAGTGTTGGTTTATCCAATCTCCAACAATATCGTCATGTAGGAACCTTGCATTGGTCACATTTTATTATAGTTCTACCCTTTCTCACATAAATATATACTAAGCCGACCTATTCTTACAATCATAAAATTTTGTCTCGTACATTGCATTCATTATAAAAGCAGGGTTCCCCTCGAAGTAGACTGTAATTATTGGTTTATGTTGGAAATATTGTTTTCATTAGTGTTGATAATATCGGTGATAAGCAAAAATATTGTGATATTTTCAGCAAAACGATATATCGCCGAGAAAATATCGCGATATTTTCTGTTTTGAAAATATCGCGATATTTTCAAAATATCGCCAAAATATCTCCATATTTTGAAAATATCGGCAAAATATCGGCTATGTTTAAAAATTTGAAAAAAAAAATGATTTTTTTTATGCTTGTCGATATTTGCTGATATTTTCGTCGATATTGCTGATATTTTCGCTGATATTGCCGATAAGATGTTTTTTGGACCTTGGATCCTTTAGGGTTTGGAAGTTCAGAAAAAATTTGATCTTGTGTCTGTAAACCCTAGCTAGCATTAGGGTTTGAAAAACGAAACCTTAGGATTTGAGGTTAATTCCCTAGGTTTGATCATTGGTAATGCTACCATTGAAAACGATAATTAGGGTTTATAGTTAAAACAATAGCTAATCAGATTGCAAACCCTATCAAGACAAAAAGGGTTGTAAATGAAAGCCCAATGCCTGTGTATTAATTGCTTATGCTTAAGAAGATCTGACATCCTAATGAAGATATTGATTTGCAAGCTCAATAAGGCTAAATATTAAGAGGGAGTTGTCATGAGTTCAAAAGATAAGTATCTTATACTTCTTTTATTGGTTTAATCATCACTAACATTGGATTGTTTATGGTTGGTAAACCCTAGGTAGGGCTTGGAGATGAAAAATGGACCAAATCCTAGAACTAATTATGTTCGTTTGCAAGAAGAAACACTTACTTCTTAATGTTTATATGAACTTCTTCCAGATGTTAATATGGATATGAACTTCTTATGAATGTTGATATGGACTTCTTGATGTTGATATGAACTTCTTATGGAGGCTAATATGGACTTCTTGATGCTGATATGATCTCTTAATACTGATATGGACTTGTTGATGATGTTGATGATGATGATCTGGACTCGTTGATGATGTCCAAGATAATGATGCGGACTCGTTAATGATGTAGACTCCTTGATAATGATGAGAACACCTCGTTGATAATGTGGATTTGTTGATGATGCTAACGCGTTGATGATGTGGACTCCTTGATGAAATGGATTCCTTGATGATATGGACTCCTTGACGATGAACTTCTTGATGATGAAATGGTGATGATATGGTCAACTTCTTGTTGATGACATGGACTGCGTGATGATATGATGATGATTCCTTAACGATGTAGACTACTTGATGATGATGATGATAATGTGGACTCCTTGATGATGATGATGATATGGACTCGATGATAATGTAGACTCCTTGATGATGATGATGATGATGATGTAGACTCCTTGATGATGATGATGATGATGTAGACTCCTTGATGATGATAATGATATGGACTCGATGATAATGTAGACTCCTTCATCATGATGATGATGATGTGGACTCTTTGATGATGCAGACTCCTTGATGATGTTGATGATGATGATATGGACTCGATGATAATGTAGACTCCTTCATCATGATGGTGATGTGGACTCGTTGATTATGTAGACTCCTTGATAATGATGATGATATGGACTCTCAGTGATAATGTAGACTCCTTGATTATGATGACAATGTAAACTTTTTGATGATGATGTGGATTCCTTGATAATGTGGACTCCTTTATGATGTGGACTCCTCAATGATGTGAACTCTTTGATGATCTTATGGACTCCTCGATGATGTGATGAGACTGACTCGATCAAAGAAGGCTAAGATCAAGAGGGAGTTGACACACTCTCAAAAGATAAGTTTTATCTTAATTATTTCTATTGATTATTTCATTATGAGTCTCTTGGCTTGCTTGGTTGTTATTGTTCTTTGATAGCCTCCCAGTGAGGATTGCATGGACATAACAGAAACTACCAAGGTGTGGCAATCGTTGGAAATGACGGAAGAACAATGTGAAAAGAAGCCTCACGATAGGATTTGTACTCAGAGGGAGCAAACAAGATCAGCCTGATTGAAGCGCGTTCCCATGAACATGGCTAGAAGTTTTGAAGACTGATGTTGATCTAGATATGCTAAAGATGAGCCCGTGATTTTTATGCTACATAGAGGAATTATGTGTAAGAGGGAGTTGCTTTTGAGGCATGAGCCTGCTAATATCTTTGGCACAATGTACTCCAATTCCATCGACATCTCCCTAATGAATGACTTGAAGAAGTTGCAAGACTCTGATATTGACTTGGTTGATTCAGTGATTGGTCCGTTGATCTATCTATTGAAGTCTATTGTTATCAGTGAGATTTTATTATGGTCTGTTGGGTTTTACTATGGTTTTTGATGCCTGCTTCTATGAGAAGCCACTTATTATCTGTTTGATTAGACTATGGATATTAACATTCACCTTTGTGAGAAGCCACTTATTGTCTACTGGACTATACTATGGTTGTCGATGACTGCTTCTGTGAGAAGCCACAGCTAAGTTCTACTATTGTTTGTTGATAACTGCTAATATTTGCTTTTGAGAGAAGCTCTAGCTGAAGCTAAATGAACAGAATGTTGTTGTGTTTGATAAAGAACTGAGATCCACCATGCCTACATTGTTGATGTTGAACTGATTGTTGATGTTGAACTGGTTGTTGATGTTTACATGAAGAAACTGGAATGACTAAGAATCCCCTTGAAGAGGGAACATTGATTACATAGCATCATATTGTGGACCATCTCCTGTAGGTCATGTGCCATGAGATCTTGTGGCCCAGGTGATATACTATTTGATTCCTCCTGTCTACTGGACTATACTATGGTTGTTGATGACTGCTTTTGTAAGAAACCATAGCTAAGTTCTACTATTGTCTGTTGATAACTGCTAATGTTTGCTTTTGAGAGAAGCCTTGGCTGAAGCTGAATGAACAATTGAATGTTGTTGTGTTTGATAAAGAACCAACATCCACCATGGCTATATTGCTAATGTTGAACTGATTGTTGATGTTGAACTGGTTGTTGATGTTTATATGAAGAAACTGGAATGACTAAGAATCCCCTTGAAGAGGGAACATTGATTACATAGCATCATATTATGGACCATCTCCTGTAGGTCGTGTGCCATGAGACCTTGTGGCCCAGGAGATGTACTAGTTGATTCCTCCTGTAAGTTGTGTGTCGTGAGACCTTGTGATCTGGGAGATGTATTGTCAATTCCTCTTGTAGGTCGTGTGCCGTGAGACCTTGTGGTCCGGGAGATGTATTGTTGATTCCTCTTGTAGGTTGTGTGTCGTGAGACCTTGTGGTCTAAGAGATGTAATTCCTCTTGTAGGTTGTGTGCCGTGAGACCTTGTGGTCCGAGAGATGTATTGTTGGTTCCTCCCTTAGGTTGTGTGACCTCTTGGTCGAGAGATGATTTGAGATGGATGGATGTATCTTTCCTTATGATGACATTGACGATATCTCCCTTAGGTTGTGGGTTGTGAGACCTATAATTGGTCAGGGAGATTGATCCTGATAGAGAGAAATATTTGTATTTGTGATCTCTTCCTTAGACTGTGGCCTGAGAGACCTATGATTGGTCGAGAAGATCGATCTTGAGAGAGAAAATGAAAAGTACCTCCCTGGCTAAGAGGGAGTGTTGAAAAAAATGGTAGCCATAGTTGGCATTTTCATCTTGAAAAATAAATAGAAATTTGAATTTTTAAATTTGCCTCCAAAATTAGTAGGTCGGTTGGGCCCCTTGGAGATACCCATTCGACCCCCACTTGAATGTTACATAAAGGAGATCATTTCTCCTCATTTCGACACATCAATTTGATCTAATACATCTCTAATCCAGTGAAATTATAGGAGGGCCAAAATTTCTCATTAGGTTATACCTGTAGTAGCTATGTGTTGTAGTAGCTACGTGGAACACATTATAGATGGGATGTGCAACAACCCGGAACACTAGTAGGGCATGTACCAAAAGTAGGAACAAGTGGGCATGCTAGAAGGGATGTTGGGCAAGCTAGATCACAAACTTAATCTACTGGAAATTTTAGGAGAAGGCCGAAATTCTAGGGAGGGCCAAAATTCTAGGAGAAGGACGAAATTCAAGTGAGGCTGAAATTCTAGGGACGGCCGAAATTCAGGAGAAGGCCGAAATTCTAGGCAAGGCCGAAATTTCGAGGACTTGGATTTTGACATAGAATTTGATCATGATTTTGGTTATTGATTTGGATATTATTCTGATATTTATTATTTATGATGTATTGATGAATCTGGAAACTCTCTCTCTCTCTCTCTCTCTCTCTCTCTCTCTCTCTCATAAGAAAGAACTTTTTCTGGGTTTTCCCCTTGAGGGTTTTCCCTTGGATGTGTGCCTAATTTTCTATGTCTCTTGTCTCTTCATTTCATGGTTACTTTATTGCTCTTTCATGTTTATTAGTTGATGTTTTTCTTCAGTATAACTGCCTAAATGATATTGAATTTAATGCTATATGAAATCAATGTTTAATTGATCATTGAAGTAGTTATCACTGATCAGGTGAACAAAAACTTTATTCTAGCAAGAGCCCTTGAATATCAACATTAAGGACAAACATCTGGCATATCTTGAACAAACTTGTGATAAACTTCTTGTGGACTGTTAAAGGCTATTGCTTCATGGAGGGTTGACTTGGCACTTGCGCTTCTAGTTAGTTTATCTATGACTTGGATTTCTCTTGTTGACAACGATTCTATAAGGAAAGGATTGGTGAGTTTTGCCCTAGCCTATAGCCTAAATCATGGTGTCTCTTGTCTCGTCTCTTGTCTCTTATGCACTATAATCTCTATATTTTTGAATGTATAACGCAAATGACATAACTAAAAGAAGTAAATACTAAAAGGAAACATATAAATTAGCCACAAGTAATTATCAAGATCAGAAATTCTAGTTTGCGCTCAAATTTCAACATCACAGTTGTGGTTTAATGTGTTGTATTGAGAACCACTGTCCTCGACCAGAGTCAGGAACCAAACAACAAAAGCCAAAGACCACAGCAAATGTAAAAGAACAAGGTCTTTGAGCCATTGGGGGAAGGTGGGTCATGTTGAAACAAGCAGAACAACCACCATCTATAATTTGTGGGTTTCAATTGCTGATCGGAAAGCCACCCACAAAGTAAACAACAAGGTTTACCCACTTTGCCTATCTTTCACCGTACGAGAAATTGAGTCTCTGACCTATCAAAAAATGCATCGTGCTTCAAACTACTTATTGCAACCATAATACAATTTCAAGAGCCAGAACAACGTTTTCATCCCTAAGTTGCCATTACTAATACCATTTGCATGTCCAAATAACAACTACAATAAAATATACCGAAAGACAGTTGCCCAATGTATATATATATATAAATAGAATATTAAGGTGTTGACCATTGGTATATGGGTATAACAAAAAAATTGAATGTATCTAATTCCATACACTATCGGTTGACTCATAACCAATTAGGAGAATTAACCCACATTCAAAGGAGAAAAAGATATACATAGATTATTTAAAGAGAAGGTGGTATTCGTAGAATCTATCTTGATTCTTACCACATGAGGAAGCATCGCAACTATACAAAGATCACTCTATAATTTGAGGCATTAAAATATCATTTGAAGAAAAGGATTCGTATATTATTTAATATCTTAAGATAAGCAAAGGAGAGAACATGAATATTGACACAAGCAACATTTAGAACTTAAAAGGTCTAAATGATAAGATTAAGGGGGTATTCAAAGTTAAAAGAATATCCCTGGGGCAAGGAAAAAAGGAGTCATTAAAAAAGGTGAATTAAAGAATTATGAAAGTATTGTTGAAGCCTAATGTTAACTTTTAAGTGATCCGAATCGGATCCATAAACAACTGTCAAAGAACCTTGACTATATCGGGACGAAACAAATCTCCAAAGAATCGAAAACACCCTGAACCAGTAGCAATGGCAGCCAGCGCGGAGCAAGGAGGACCTCGGTCAAAGCACGCTGACAGAGGCCCATGGAGTCATTAAAAAAGGTGAATTAACGAATTATGAAAGTATTGTTGAAGCCTAAAGTTAACTTTTAAGTGATCCGAATCGGATCCATAAACGACTCTCAAAGAACCTTAACTATATCGAGACGAAACAAATCTCCAAAGAATCCAAAACAGCAATCGAAAACACCCTGAACCAGTGGCAGTGGCAGCCAACATGGAGCAACGAGGACCTCAGTCAAAGCGCGCTGACCGAGGCCCATGGAGACTGCGCAGGAGGTTAAAGTAGCCCATGGGAGCCCAGATCGAGAAAAGGAGGCATTTCTCCTAAAAATGGCATAAAAGGCATTATAAAGGAAAAGTCACATCGCAAAAGGTTCAAAGAGCAGACTTAAGGCCAGGGTGGAAGGACCCCGATCAGCGATCTTCGACTCATCGCATTGGAGGTAAGCAAGTATGCGATAACGGGACCCCAGATTTGGCGATTGAGATAATGCGATTATGTGATTGTGATGATCGACAGATCAGCGGTCGGCATGGCCAAAGGAAGGAACCCCCGGGACCGTTGCGATTGCGATATGCCGATAACGATACACCAATACCGACAGTCGGCAATCGGGCAATCGGTGATCCCCGATACAAAGGGTCGTTGGGCACGCGATTTGCAATAAGTCGATAAGGGCGGACCCGATGGGAACTATAAGCCCGATTCCATAAAATTTGAAATCCGAGCTTTTCGGATTTTCTGTGTATTGGGTTTTAAGCCCCACACCATGCGATAGCGATTTGCGATAAAATGGCAGACCCGATGGGTTTATAGGGGCGATTTCATAGAATTTGAAGTCTGGGTTTCATGCCCAATAGAGTATTTCAATTAAAACTCTGTGTACTGGCATTTTGTTCCATTTTCGGGTTTTACCTGAAGGAAGGCCCCGATTCCTTTCTAGCTGCCCCTGATCATTGTGCCACGCTACAAGCGGGCGTTTTATAGACAATGATGCGTTTGTAATGCAAAGAGAGCCAAATGGCCAGTCGAAGAGACAAGGAGCAAAAAAAGCCGTAGAGCTGCAGAAGGTGAATCGACAGAGGCGGAAGAGGAACCGAGCGGGCATGGGGTCGAATGGTAAAAAGCCATGAATAGAGACAGAATACACAGTCAATTCGGAGGAAGTCCAGGAGACAAGGGAGAAAGGACCAGAATCCCGAGAGGAGGATGGAATACAGAGAAAAGGCAGTGAAGCAAGAGAAGAGCAGAAAGAGACAAAGGGTCGAGCTGACCAGTGACAGCATCGAGCACCAGAGCTTGAAGATTCAAGCCATCCCCTAGGGGAATCTATCCGGACTGAGTATCACATTTGGCTCTGTCCATTGTAGACCCGAAGGTCACCGAGCTGGTAGGAAGAAGAAGAGTCTGTGCACTCCAGAGGCTTGGGAAATCCAAGAACCACCTTGTCAAGCAAAACCTGCTTCAGGAGAACTCACATTGGGTCCCTGCATTGTAATTCTTTGCTAAAGGCACAATAAAACAAGGCCACCACTGAAAGCTGGACCGGAGACGTAGCCTTGGAGGATAGGGTGAACTCCTTATTAAAATTCTTGTGTCTTTGTGTTTGCTTACTGTATTTCTCTGCTGTCTTTCCATTTAAATATCTGTGTATTGGCAATCTGATCGATTCGTTGCTTGAATTACACAGAACACACACCAGCACATGAGTCTGTAATACCTTTTTGTTTAATAGATCTCCAACTGAGGTCACTCATAAGGTGATTATCAGATCAAGTGGTATCAAAGCTTTAGGCTGTAAGGTTAGACAAGCTTGTGTTGGGTTAGCTGTGAATGCTCACTAGATCAAAGCTCAAATTAGGAGAAGGACAGTTGGTGGAAATTAATCCTGAAATTGGGAGAGTCTATTCTTGGAAGACAATGTCAAAGGAAGGTTCTATAGGGCCAAACCCTCAATTCATAGAAAGTTTCCTAGCTATAAAATCTATGGTAGAAGAAATGTATAGGGACTTCAGAAAGCATAAGGATGAAGATTCATCGAGCTCTAAACAAGATAAAGAAGAAGATGAATCGCATTCCCATGACTACTCAAAAGGAAAGGGGAAAGAAGAAAGCTTTCCTACAACTCCTAATAGCCCGGTGCATAATAAGAAAGCATCTTTGATTAAAATAGATGTTAAATTTGATTTGCCAATATATGATGGAGAGCTAAATGTTGAAAAGTTGGACAATTGGATTAGACAAATTGATGTGTATTGCAGAGTACAGAACATAGACTCAGACAAGAATAAGACTCAGCTGGAAAGCCTACGCTTAGGAGGCACTGCCTTGGTTTGGTGGGAAGGCAGAACCCAAGCTGATATGAAGAAGCATGGCAAGACCATCTCTGTCTGGAGTGAATTTGTTGCCACAATCAAAAAGCAGTTCTATCCATTGGCCTACATGCAACAAGCCATGATGAGTTGGAAAACTCTTCGGCAGTTGAAGGGGCAAAGTGTGCCAGGGTATACTCAAGAATTTAGAAAGAGAGCATTGATGTTGGGTATCTCATTAGACTCACCAGAAACTCTTTTGAAGTACATTGGTGGTCTACACAGCTACATGAGGCATACCATCCTCATGTTTAATCCCACTAGTATAAATGAGGTATCTGTGCAAGCTACTCATCTAAAAGCTAGAGAAAATAATGGAAATCCAGAAGTTGGGGGACCATCCCAACCCACTGTAAGCAAGAGCAAGGAGAAAAGAAAGCAGAAGTGGAAAGCAAGGAAGGCTAACACTGCACAAAAAGGCAAAGCTTCATGCACTCACTGTA
>APFE030813653.1:0-24453 GCA_000404065.3 Pinus taeda | reverse complement strand
TCCATTCTTTATCAGAAATGAGTTTTGAGTACCAACCTTCTAGAACCAGACGTTACTGGCTCTGATACCAATTTCTAGCAGGGGCTTCTGTCACAAGCTTGCTCTTTTTGGTATAAAGGTTTCGTATGGTACAATACCATGAAGCATTAATACTAGGCGCTACCTCTCAACTCTGGCTTGGTTTATTATAAAGGTTTCGTCAACTGTAATGCAAATCTTATTTCCAACATTATTGAAATATAAATGCTTTTTACATGTAAGGGAAATAGGGGTTGCCTTGCTGCTAACATGCCAAAGTCAACTTTGAGAGAAATATAAATGCAAGGCAACCCCTATTCCCCTTGCATGTTAGACTGCATTTATATTGCAGTAGAGTTGGAAATAGGAATCACTCACATGTAATACCATGGTACAATACCATGAAGCATTAATACTGGGGCTTAAAACCACAATTGTTAATCTAAAAACGTGACCTCTTTTATTTAGTCAACCAAAAATTAGAGATATCAAATCTCTTGCAGTTAAAGTGAATTTAAACTGTTTTTATTATTACTTCTAATTATAAATAAAATTATTATTTATTAATGCTATTATTTTATTTTTTAGTTTTAGTAATTTGCTAAATCAAATATTATTATTGATAATTATTTATTTTATGTTTTTTGTCTATTTTATGTTAATTTTATGGACCAATCAAAATTTTATGGAGATTACAACATTTCCCTTTTTTAGGCATTTAATTTTAAAAATGTTTTAAAGTAAAATATTCTATATTATTTTCATTTTGAAATAAGTTATGGTTTTTGTGCTTGTGGTATTGATAAGTCATGGTATTGGCCCATGGTATTATAACAAACCTTATTTACAAACCCATGGTTTTATGTGCTTATTAATTAAAATTAAATATGGTTACGGAATCATTGAGACTCTAGGCTCATTCTACAGCCCAGTATGATGTGTAACCTTATTTTCATTTTGAAATAAGTTATGGTTTTTGTGCTTGTGGTATTGATAAGTCATGGTATTGGCCCATGGTATTATAACAAACCTTATTTACAAGCCCATGGTTTTATGTGCTTATTAATTAAAATTAAATATGGTTACAGAATCATTGAAACTCTAGGCTCATACTACAGCCCAGTATGATGTGTAACCCTATCCTTCCGTCATCAAACTTGAAATTTTACTCATGTCCACCCAAATTTTAGGTTTGATTTTTGGGAGATATAAGGATTATATACAATATTTTTTGTTGGAATGAGAGTTATAAGAGTGAAGATTGAGATTAAGATTAAAATGTTTTACATGAAGTATGTAATAGTATTTTATGAGGAAGATAAGGTGTGAGTGATAATTGATTTTTTTTAATTTTGGAGTAATAAGTGATTTTTGTAATAAGGCTTATATACAATATTTTTTTTGTTGGAAACGGAGTTATAAGATTCAAAAGTCAAGTGAGTCATTGTCAATTTTCAAGTAAGACAAGGCATTAAAATCATTGTATTGGAGCAAAAATCAAGCGATTGTGATAATCAATGGGGCAAGTACAAGCGAGTGTGTCGAAGATCAAAATGGGTAAAGGAGGGAAACTTCTTCAAAGTGTTTATTACAAATCAAATAATTGCAAGAGTGCAATTATGAATTACACAATACAATTGAAGTGCTTGAGTGGAAGTTAAAGAAAAATCAAAACCTGATCAATCAGATGACTACCACATTAGAAGCAACAAAAGCTTTTCAAATTGAGCTAGATGTGAAAGAACAAATCATTAATGCACTCTAGATAAAATTAAGTGACACAAGTGATCTACTCCACCAAGTTGATGAAACTTGTGAAAAAAATGATCTAATCCACCAGATGGATGAAAGTTGTCACACAAATGATCTCATCCAACAAGTTGTGCTACTAAGTGATACAACTAGTAGTACTGAAATTCTAATTGAAAAGTTTGATGCAACATGTGATACAAATGAATTGTTAATAGATATGATTGATGATCAGTCTGATATAGATGACTTAATGAATGTCAACAGCAGTAACAGGTGTGAAGAACAACAACAAAATGAAGTTTCCAAGAAGGTGATCAAACCATGGGAAGAAATTTCTTTCAAAAAAGATTGACATGGCTTGGGTTACAACAAAAAGAAAAGTTTATGTGTTCCAAATTTCTCAAAACCATTTCAGTTTGTAAGTGTTGGTTTTCTAGAAAATGCTTAGAATCATGTTAAGTGTAACCATTGTAAGAGAAATGGTCAAATAGAGAGCAAATGTTTCGACCTCCATCCTTGTCATCAATGTGGCAATAAAAATGATCTATCTAAGAAATGTCGAATGCAGACTAAAGTGACAGTTAATTATGGTTGGATAAACCCTTGGACATGGAATCTAGAAATGAAGAAATTGCATAAGTACTGTAATCTACTTAAGACAGAGGTAAACTTTGTTAAGAAACTCTCTTACACGTTAAGGGGGTAGTTCAATCCAGATGATTGTCTCTCCTTTCAGTTGACAAGGGGGAAATGATAATGGAATTGCATATGGTTGGCAGACTAAAAGTTTTGACAACATCAACTAAGCAGCCAGTGGGCATCAACAAATCAACCAGTGGGCATCATCAAATTTTCTAGTGGGAAAGCGATTGGGAATCTAAACTTCAACAAATTCGCTAGTGGGCATCATCAACATTTTGTTAGTAGAGAAGCGATTGGGATGCTAATTGAGAGAATTTGTGGATGTTCTTTTGTTCACTTGGATGGTCATTAGACTAAGCAAAGGACATATGGATCCCTTTGCATTCCAACTTGGCATTTGATAGAGTGGTCAAGAAATTTTCAAAGATGTATTAGACTTGTAGCTAATTCATATTTCTTGGTTTGTTCTATTTAGATTGGAGTTTTCAGCATCTTGCTTTGGTGGGTTTTTAGGCAGTTTTTCATTCAGGAACCACTGAACCATTTCAACATGAAGACTTGGAGATGGTACCAAGTTCTTGCTTTGGACTTATGATTGAGGGCGCGAATGTTAGCCTCACTCTCACATAAAAAATAAAAAATAAAAATAAAAATCCCAAAATATTCAAAATAATTAAAATTGTAAAACTTGGATTTATTCCTACCTATCTATTCTAGAATGAGTTAGTTCCTCAAACTTGGGAGTTTGTTTAGGCCTAGTTGGTTGAGATATTCTCTCCAACTAGTTAGGATCCTAGATTAGTGTGTGGTTGAGATATTTACTCAACCAAAGTGATTGAGTGTCCAATATAGACGCAATATCTTGATACATACTCTTGATGTATTAATATTGTATCATTCTCATTATTTTGTACAGAGAGTGAGTGTGTGTCATAATACATTCAGGCTTCGGGCCTTTTCTGCCATGTCTCTGGCTCCAGTCTCTCATGATTTCAATTTTTTGTTAGTTTATTAAATATTGTAAGGGATTTATCAGAATCCTTCGGTATATTGCATTTTCTTCCTACTTACAACAACTTGGGAACCCATGTAGTCACTATCAAAGGCAATGTGCATGATGTCAATGAGCTTCGTTTTGTATAAGAGAACCAAAAAACATGTGGTCATTTTATTGTTACATGATTGCACTTGCATCTTTGAGTGTGAATATATTGATAGGAAAAAAATCAGTATCTTCTCAGGGCTCCTAAAAATCATACCACGTGAAGTTTATCACCAGTAAATATGAATTTCCATGAGAATGTTACGTTAGGATTGATATTTAAGGTAGTATATTAAGAAACCATTATATTAAAATGAGCATGGACTAGAGGAGAGATGTAGTAACATTGTAGCTCAATGGTTATGTATGGTAGGATGAAGGTCTAGTAAGATGTATAGGCAAGGTTTGCTATGTTAGATGTCCAACTAAGAGATGGCCATCATTTAACAATGTATCAAAAAACATTGAATATGCGAGAAGAAATGAATATAGGGGACATAGATGTTCAAGGCTAATCATGATATATAATTAAATAAAGGAATATATCTTGTGTTCTTTGTTAACCACCAGCAAGACGGTTTTCAACCAACACTTTGTTGTAACACCAGTAGTATGCTCTCCTTGGATTTTGTAATCTAATTTTACTATGATTATGAATGAGTCTGAAATTAATTGAATAGCTTGAAGGGTGGGAACATAGATGCATGAGTTAAGAGGGAAGTTGAAAATTAATGTGTGTGGAGATAGGTAGTACTGCTACTTAATTAAATATTCACATTCCCTAAGGAGCATGAAGGGTCACATTGAGAAAAAGATAAAATGATCCTTGAGAAATAAGAGGGGGATTGATCTCTTATTGGTAGTTTTTTGGAAGAAATGGAAAATTGGCATTGAGAAATAATTTTTTGAGCATTGGTTTGGCCTACTAAGACTAAGGAAATGGAATTCCCTAGTGGTGAAGTTGTGTATTGTGTGTGTGTCCAAGATCTGAGAAGCTAAAGGAAAGAATTAGGGAGACGGGTGACGGGTTCTTGCTAGAGGGTTGATAAACCACTTAAGGTCCTTGCTAGAGGGCTAATAAAGCACTCAAGATGCTTTTTGAAGGTGTGATAAACCACAACGAAAGAGGGTGCTTACAAAGATGGTCGATAAAACACCTAGGGTGCTTGTTGTCATGTTGATAAACCACTCTTTAAATGCTTGCCACAGTTATTAAATCATGCATATGCGTGAAATTTCTGTAGTGCTTTCCTAGTTAATGAACCACCCATGTATGTAAATGCCCACACTCTTAGAGCTAAGCATGGATTTCTATGATTCTTTTTTATTGAAATTCCTTTGGATCATGGATCTAGCTCAAGGTTGATAGCTACAAGTAATATTGGGTATAGTTAGTCTATGGTTGAGTGGAAAATCTATGTCCTAACTTCAATTTAATTCATCATTATACAAACATTTAGATAAGTGTTAGTAAATTATGATTTGTAAACTATTTTAATGGTTCTTTATGAAAGTAATGTATATTTTGGTATTACTATTGCATGCTTGTAGGATATTGTTGCATGAACGCAACATGCCTAAAACTACCTTGAATGTCCTAGGAATTTAAATCAATATTTTATCCTGTGATTAGAGGAAACATGTCTTGATTTTTATGAACAGAGATAATCTATTATATGTGGCCATGTAGGGCTCAGTGATTCTAATTTGTTTTAATGCTTCGATTGCACGTTAAATTCAAAGGCAATTGGACTTATTTAATACTGATTAATATGCTACGAGATTGGTATAACACATTACAATACTTGTTATATAATTACACCCTTAAATGTATCCATTTGCCCTGTATGCTTATTGTTATTTGTGTGCTCTATCGAATAATGGTTTGTTGATAAGGGTTGAGATTCAGGAAGTGTTGAGTTCATTTAAATTGGGGTAAACCCCTTGCTCCTTAACGTAATCGAAAACTAACTGGAGCTCTATCATTTTCCTCTTATGCACCACATCAGGGTGAAACCCTAAAGTTCATGTTTATTTATATAACTTAATTATTCATATTAGGTAGGATGGACTAGGGAAAGGCTTGATAACTTAATTATTAAAATATTTTAATCATATTTCATTAGTGCATAGCCCTTTGAGGAATATGTTGTTTATATATTAAATTACATTACTTAACATTATAATTAATAATAGGCACACCTATGATAGCATCCAGGACGAACCAGGTTTCTAGATGATCAAGGTTGGTTGTCGCAATTAATGGCCCAAATGGCTTGAATGCCTAAATCTAGGCCCAAGCCTAAACAAGTTTGGGAGTTCAAGGGTTCAAACTTTGGGAGTGGAGAGTATATTCAAGAGACTGAATGGCTTGAAGGCCTGAAGGTGGGTCCACAACTGCATCAATTTGGCTTTTGGGTGTTCATATGGTACGATATGATGTTCATAGCAAGGGTCCCAAAGTCCCAAAAAATTGTCGTAATAGGAATTGCACGCTTAACATGTTAAGAGGCCAACCTTGTGGGCTTGTGTGGTTAAGTGATGTGGTTGCAGCCACGTAGGCTTAAATAAGGATGCATTAGCACTAAGGGATGGCATGGTACTATGATAATAGGTGCCTCGTGGGCACCGCATTGGTGCCAAATGACAAGCCCTTGCTTACATGGCAATGTTTTAATGGTGAAACATTGAAATGTTCATAACTTTTGATTCTTGTATCAAATTTAGGTAAAATTTATATCATCATAAATCTATTAATGAGATGATCACAATAGTTATATTTGTTTTGGATTTTGAGCAGTTTGAAAATTGAGTATTTTGAGACCCCATTTTTCATAACGAGACCATGGAAGTAGGGTTAGCTTGATTTAACAAGTTCCACTATCTTAGGATAACTCAAGGGGGTGGGAGGGTGTGGTCAAAAGTCGTATTAGAACATGTTTTACAAAAGTGTATCGTTGTGTTTGATGTAATGCTTTGTGGAAATAACTATTGATTTACTACTTTATCTTTGTATTGACCAAGATTTATTATCACAAATGACCTCACCTTAACATAAGCCTAGGTCATGGATAATGGTTCTTATTTTTCATTTTTATTTTTGGTTCGCTAATAGTGTGCATATGTAATAACAAATTGGAAGACATCAAGGTAGAATAGGATAACAAAAAGATGAGTAGTAGATTTAAGTAGTATGGTACACATAGATCTCAACAAGGTCCTAAAGAAGAGTTAGACAATATGATGAAAGAGGAGGACACTCCTAAATTGATGGACATTCCTAGAATTTTAAGAGTTGAAATAAGAAGTTGCAAGGAAAATAACTAAAATATTATCAAAGAGAAAGCATAATTGAATCCTATGTTATTGTATGTACTATCATATGTACAAAGATAGAGACAATAGGAACTTTTCACCAACCATTATGACAGGTGCAAACCTAAGTATAGGCCATCATAGATTCATAATAATTACCTGGATGCTAATGAAGCAGATGGAAGCCAGTTAATAAAAAGGAAAATACATGCACAATAAGGAACAATAATGCTCAACACTCTGGAAAAAGAATCAAGCAGTGCTAAGAGCTCATTCTACACTACAACTAGGAAAAATCATTATCAAAGGAAAAATAGAAAGAATCCCATGCAAGAATAATTTAAGAAAGGAAACCTCCTACCTTTGATGGAGAGGTGAAGAAAGTGAAATATGCATAGGCTTGGATCTTGGGCATGAAGAAGTACTTTAAGGTTCATGCTTATTCTAATAATATAAAGGCTAGGGTGGTTATTTTCATTCTAAAAGGAAAGGTTCATATATGGTGGGAGGATCTCATGAACATGAAAAAAATCAAAGAGCAGGAGATGTCATCAAGGAAGTTTGAAAAGTACTTTTAGCAGAAGTTCCTATCTAAAAATTATTATGACAATAGGGCCAAGGAACTATATGAACACAAAATGGGACAATTAACACTTGAGGAGCATACCAACAAGTGTTTGGCCCTATTGAGGTATATACCTTATGTTAAGGATGAGAAGATTAAGATCCATATATATATGAATGGGTTACCACATGCACAGTCACACATAATAGAATTTGATGATCCAAAGACTTTTGAGGAGGTTATTCGGATGACCATGTACCTCTATGGATAGACTAAGCATAAGACTAAGGTTCGGTCTACTTGGAAGAAGGAATACAAGGGAAAATTTAAAGGAAAATGGAAGAGGGACTCAAGATATAAGTAAGGGTGGGAAAATTGAAATTTAAATACCCCCACTAGGAATGAACATCGAAAACATTGGGAAATCGAGGGGTAGCTAGATTAGGTGATTTCTCATACTTTGATAGTTGTTTATGATGCATTTTTACTTAAATTGATTAAATTCTTATATCACTTGATTATTATTATGTTCTTATCATCAAACAACTATGAACCAATGAAATAACAATGAGATAAGAGAACATAAAATGTAGGATTCTAGCTAGATAAAAGAACTCTCCTCTTAAGAGGAAAACCCACAATAATTCTTCTCTTCTTATAGAATCTTAAAATGACGAATTCCAAGACCTAATACCCTTAACAAAGACCCCTCCAAGACCAAGTCAACCTTCCTTCTTGATGAGATTTCTTTATAGAACTTATAGTGACAACCTTTGAACTTCCAACAACAACTTCGACGCCATTAACTTCTCTAGCAACTTTGACCCCAACTAGTTTTCAAGCAACTTTGACCCTAGCAACTTTTTGAACAACTTTGACCCCATAAAATTCTCTAGAAACTTACGCAATTTTGACTTTCCCAACAATTTTTGTAATTTCAACTTGCCCTGCACTTTCCGTAATTTCGTCTTGCCCAAAAACGTCTACAATTTCGACTTTCCTAGCAACTTTTGCAATTTCAACTTTCCTACCAACTTTAGAAACCCTAACACAAGAGAGAGAGGGAGATCCAAAAACTTAGATCTTGTTCTTCTTCTTCTTATCCTTGATTTTCGTCTTTTTTCTCGCTTCTTTTTAAGGAGATCGAACTTGCTTGTGTTGTATCCAAATGAGGTTTAGTTCCTTCTTATATATAGGCTTTATAAGGGTTCCAATTTACTCCATGAGGCTGAATTGATATTTCATATAGGTTGACTTGTTGTAGCTCCTTCACAAGGTCTTGGATGGTCTTGTATGACTCAAATAAATTTCTTTTACATAATACAAGATGTCTGAAGGGGTCTTACATGTATGATAATGACTCTTTTGACTTCATAATTCTATGATAAACCTAGAACCACTCAATGGGTGCTTGAACTACAGATAAATTTTCAAAACCCAAGTATCAAGAATGAAAATAATAAATTTATTTTTTTTGTTTTCATCAAATACATAAAATCATTGTTTTAATAGACATTATGAAGACCGAACCTAGTTACACATTCCAACACTCCTCTTGACCTATTGAGGTATATACCTTATGTTAAGGGTGAGAAGATTAAGATCCATATATATATGAATGGGTTACCACATGCACACTCACACATAATAGAATTTGATGATCCAAAGACTTTTGAGGAGGTTATTCGGATGACCATGTACCTCTATGGATAGACTAAGCATAAGACTAAGGTTCGATCTACTTGGAAGAAGGAATGCAAGGGAAAATTTAAAGGAAAATGGAAGAGGGACTCAAGAAAGTAAGGGTGGGAAAATTGAAATTTAAATACCCCCACTAGGAATGAACATCGAAAACATTGAGAAATCGAGGGGTAGCTAGATTAGGTGATTTCTCATACTTTGATAGTTGTTTATGATGAATTTTTACTTAAATTGATTAAATTCTTATTTAACTTGATTATTATTATGTTCTTATCATCAAACAACTATGGACCAATGAAATAACAATGAGATAAGAGGACATAAAATGTAGGATGCTAGCTAGGTAAAAGAACTCACCTCTTAAGAGGAAAACCCACAATAATTATTCTCTTCTCATAGAATCTTAAAATGAAAAATTCCAAGACCTAATACCCTTGAAAAAGACCCCTCCAAGACCAATTCAACCTTCCTTCTTGATGAGATTTCTTTACAGAACTTACAGTGACAACCTTTGAACTTCCAACAACAACTTCGATCCCATTAACTTCTCTAGCAACTTCGACCCCAACCAGTTTTCAAGCATCTTTGACCCTAGCAACTTTTTGAACAACTTTCACCCCATAAAATTCTCTAGAAACTCATGCAATTTTGACTTTCCCAACAATTTTTGTAATTTCGACTTGCCCTGCAATTTCCTTAATTTCATCTTGCCCAAAAACTTCTACAATTTCGACTTTCCTAGCAACTTTTGCAATTCCAACTTTCCTAGCAACTTTAGAAACCCTAACACAAGAGAGAGAGGGAGATCCAAAAACTTCGATCTTCTTCTTCTTCTTCTTATCCTTGATTTTCGTTTTTTTCCTCGCTTCTTTGTTAAGGAGATCGAACTTGCCTGTGTTGTATCCAAATGAGGTTTAGTTCCTTATTATATATAGGCTTTATAGGGGTTCCAATTTACTCCATGAGGTTGAATTGATATTTCATGTAGGTCGACTTGTTGTAGCTCCTTCACAAGGTCTTGGATGGTCTTGTATGACTCAAATAAATTTCTTTTACATAATATAAGATGTCTGAAGGGGTCTTACATGTATGACAATGACTCTTTTGACTTCATAATTCTATGATAAAACTAGAACCACTCAATGGGTGCTTGAACTACAGATAAATTTTCAAAACCCATGTATCAAGAATGAAAATAATAAATTTATTTTTTTGTTTTCATCAAATACATAAAATCATTGTTTTAATAGACATTATGAAGACCGAACCTAGTTACACATTTCAACGCTTCTCTTAACTAGGGAGGTATTGCTAATTTGAAACATGGTACTTGGACATTCTCAAAATGAAGAATTCTCATAAGAGGAATCATATTAGCAAGCCATCTCATAAGATATTTTCTTAGCTTATACTAGTGCATCTCATCATACCAATCATCAATCTCACATAAAAATGCCTTGAATAACAACGTTGTCTCTCCACAAGATCAGAGCAAAATATTGGTGAGACAAATGACCGATAGACACCATCATCATTGTCTCTCAAGGCACATACCCCACATGGTTGTTCAAAGGGTATGTAATTTTAGGAAATTCCTGTCTTCGAATAACACATCCTCAAGGAATTTTCTCTTCTGCTACACTTACCTATTGGATGTCCTACAAGATCCTTAAAGATTATCGGAAACTACTAGATGCTTACCCAATCCTCCATTCTTCCTTCTTAACATGAAGAGAAGAATGATGTTTATATCTCTCCCTCTCAACTAGGGAGGATCAATTCATTCCTATAAAAGGAAATATACCTAATCTCCCTTTTAACAAGGGACTTGCCCATGCTCCCGCTCAACTAGGGACTTGCTTCCAAAAATAGCTTCCTTCTCTTTGATGGAGATCATGGTACAACGTCAACTGAGCAACCAGTGGGCCTCAACAAATCAACCAGTGGGTATCATCAAAGCAGCCAGTGGGCATCATCAAATTTTCCAGTGGGAAAGCGATTGGGAATCTAAACTTCAACAAATTCACTAGTGAGCATCATCAACATTTTGTTAGTAGACAAGAAATTGGGATGCTAATTGAGAGAATTTGTGGGCGTTCTTTTGTTCACTTGGATGGTCATTGGACTAAGCAAAGGACAAATCGATCCTTTTTCATTATAGCTTGGCATTTGATGGAGTTGACAAGAATTTTTCAGAGATGTTTCAGACTTGCAACTGATTCATATTTCTTGGTTTGTTCTCTTTATATTGGATTTTTCAGCATCTTGGTTTGGTGGGTTTTCAGGCAGTTTTTCATTGAGGATGAGCTGAACTGTTTGAGCATGAAGACTTGGAGATGGTACCAAGTTCTTACTTTGGACTTATGATTGAGGGAGCGAATGTTAGCCTCGCTCTCAAATAAAAAATATAATAAGTCCAAAATATTCAAAATAATTAAAACTGTAAAACTTTGATTTATTCCTACCTATCTATTCTAGAATGAGTTAGTTCCTCAAACTTGGGAGTTTGATTAGGCCTAGTTGGTTGATATATTCTCTCCAACTATTTAGGATCCTAGATTAGTGTGTGGTTGAAATATTTACTCAATCAAAGTGATTGAGTGTCCAATATAGATGCACTATCTTGATACATACTCTTGATGTATTTATATTGTATCATTCTCATTATTTTGTACAAAGAGCAAGTGTGTGTGATAATACATTTAGGCTTCAGGTATTTTCTGCTATGTCTCTGGCTCCAGTCTCTCATGATTTCACTGTTTTATTAGTTTATTAAGTATTGTAAGGGATTTATAAGAATCCTTTGGCATATTGCATTTTCTTCCTACTTACAACAACTCAACAGCCCATGTAATCACTATAAAAGGCAATGTGCATTATGTCAATGAGCTTGGTTTTGTATAAGAGAACCAAAAAACATGTGGTCATTATATTGTTAAATTATTCCACTTGCATCTTTGAGTGTGAATATATTGATAGGAAAACAATTAGTACTTTCTTAGGGCTCCTAAAAATCATACCACATGAATTTTATCACTAGTAATAGGAAATTCCATGAGAATATTACGTTAGGATTGATATTATATTAAGAAACCATTATATTCACATGAGCATGGACTAGAGGAGAGATGTAGAAACATTGTTTGTCAATGGTTATGTATTGTAGGATGAAGGTCTAGTAGGATGTATAGGCAAGGTTTGTTGTGTTGAATGTCTAACTAAGAGATGGCCATCATTTAACAATGTGTCAAAAAGCGTTGAATATGTAAGAAGAAATGAATATAGGGGACATAGATATTCAAGGCCCATCATGATATATGCTTTAATAAAGGAATATATCTTGCATTCTTTGTGAACCATGAGCAAGATGGTTTTAAACCAACACTTTGTTGTAACAACACTAGTATGATCCCTGTGTTTTTTGTAATCTAATTGTATTATGACTATGAATGAGTCTGAAATTAATTGAATAGCTTGAAGGGTGAGACCATAGATCCATGATTTAAGAGGGAAGTGGAAAATGAATCTGTGTGGAGATAGCTAGTAATGCTACTTAAATAAATATTCAACCAACAAGAAAGATATGTAAAAGAAGAAAAACATTCCCTAAGGAACACGAAGGGTCACACTGAGAAAGAGATAAAATGTGACTTTAGAAATAAGAGGGGGATTGGTTGTTTTTTGGAAGAAATGGAAAATTGGCATTGAGAAATAAATTTTTGAGCATTGGTTTGGCATACTAAGTTTAAGGGAACAAAATTCCCTAGTGGTGAAGTTGTGTACTATGTGTGTGTCCAAGATCTGAGAAGCTTAAGGAAATAATTGGGGAGATGGGGCATGGGTTCTTGCTAGAGGGTCGATAAACCATTTAAGGTCCTTTCTGGAGGGCTAATAACCACTAAAGGTGCTCTTTGAAGGTGTGATAAACCATAGTGCAAGAGGGTGCTTACAAAGATGGTTGATAAAAATCCTAGGGTGTTTGTTATCGTGCTGATAAACCACTCTCTAAATGCTTGCCATAGTTAATAAACCATGCATATGCGTGAAATTCCTGTAGTGCTTTCCTATTTAATGAACCACTTGTGTATGTAAATTCCCATACTCCTAGAGCTAAGCATGGATTTCTATGAAAGTTTTTGAATGAAATCCCCTTGGATCATGGATCTAGCTCAAGGGTGATAGTTGCAAGTAATATCGGGTATAGTTAGTCTATGGTTGAGTGGAAAATCTATGTCCTAGCTTCAATTTCATTCATCATTATACATACATTTAGGTAAGTGCTAGTAAATTATGGTTTGTAAACTTGTTTAATGGTTCTTTATGAAATTAATGTATATTTTGGTATTAATATTGCATGGTTGTAGGAAATGCATGAATGCAACAAGCCTAAAACTACATTGAATGTCCTAGGAATTTAAATCAATATTTTATCTTGTGATTAGATGAAATATGTCTTGATTTTTATGAGCAAAGATAATCTCTTATATGTGGCCATGTAGGGCACGTTGATTCTAATTTGTTTTAATGCTTGGATTTCATGTTAAATTCAAAGGCTATTGGAATTATTTAATACTGATAAAATATGCTATGAGCTTGGCATAACACATTATGAGACCTTTTATATAATTACACCGTTAATTGTATTCTTTTGTCCTGTATGCTTGTTGTTATTTGTGTACTCTATCTAATAATGATTTGTTGATAAGGGTTGAGATTTAGGAAGTGTTGATTGTGTTTAAATTGGGGATAAACCTCCTGCTCCTTAACATAATGGAAAACTAACTGGAGCTCTATCATTTTCCTCTTATGCACCACATTAGGGTGAAGCCCTGAAGTTCATGTTTATTTATCTAACTTAATTATTCATATTAGGTAGGATGGACCAAGGCAAGGCCTAATAACTTAATTATTGAAGGATTTCTAATCATATTCCATTAGTGCAATGCTGTTCGAGGCATATGTTGTTTATATATTAAATTAGATCAGTTAATATTATAAGTAATAATAGGCATGCATATGGTGGGGTATAGGACATACCTAGGTTCTAGATGTTCATGGTTTGTTGTCATAGTTAATGGCCCAAATGGCCCGAAGGCCTGAATCTAGGCCCAGGCATAAACACGTTTGGGAGTTCATGGGTTTAGCCTTTGGGAGTGCAAAGTATATCCAACAAACCGAATGGCTTAAAGGCTTGAAGGTGGGTCCACACCTGAATCGATTTGGCTTTTGGGTGCTCATATGGTACGATATGATGTTCGCAACAGGGGGCTTGAAGTCCCAAAAAATTTTCGTAATAGGAATTGCATGCATAACATGTTAAGAGGCAAGCCTTGTGGGCTCGTGTGTTTAAGTGAAGTGCTTGGAGCCACGTAGTCTTGAATAAGGACGCGCTAGCACTAACGGGTGGCATGGTACTATGAGGATGTGAAATAGGTACCTCGTGGGCACTGCATGGTTGCCAAATGACAAGACCTTACTTATATGGCAATGTTTTAATGGTGAAACATTAAAATGTTCATAACTTTTGATTCTTGTATCAAATTTAGGAAAAATTTATATCATCAAAAAGTTATTAATGAGACGATCACAATAGTCATATTTGTTTTTTATTTTGAGCATTTTCTTCATGTAACAAGTTCCACTATCTGAGAATAACTAAAGGGGGTGGCAGGGTGTGGTAAAAAGGTTGTATTAGAACATGGTTTACAAAAGTGTATCATTGTGGTTTATGTAATGCTTTGTGGAAATAACTATCGATTTATTACTTTATCTTTGTATTGACCAAGATTTATTATCACAAATGGCCTCACCTTAACATAAGCCTAGGTCATGGATAATGGTGCTTATTTTGCCTTTTTATTTTTGGTTGGCTAATAGTGTGCGTATGTAAGAACAAATTGGAAGACATCAAGGTAGAATAGGATAATGAAAATAGGAGTAGTAGATTTGAGTAGTATGGTAGACATAGATCTCAAAAGGTCCTAAAGAAGAGTTAGACAATATGATGAAAGAGGAGGACACTCCTAAATTAATGGACACTCTTAGAATTCTAAGAGTTGAAATAAGAAGTTGTAAGGAAAATAACTAAAATATTGTCATAGAACAAGCATAATTGAATCCTATGTTATTGTATGTTCTATCATATGTACAAAGATAGAGACAATAGGAACTTTGTACCAACCATCGTGACAGGTGCAAACCTAAGTATAGGTCGTCATAGATTCAAAATTATTTGCTGGATACTAATGGAGTAGAGGGAAGCCAATCAATCAAAAGGAAAGTACATGCACAATAAGGAACAATAATTCTCAACACTTTAGAAAATGAATCAAGCAGCACTATGAGCTCATTACACACTACAACTACGGAAAATCATTATCAATGAAAGAATAGAAAGAATCACATGCAAGAATAATTTAAGAAAGGAAATCTCCTAATTTCGATGGAGAGGTGAAGAAAGTGAAATATGCATAGGCTTGGCTCTTGGGTATGAAGAAGTACTTTAAGGTGCGTTCTTATTCTAATAACATGAAGCCTAGGGTGGTTATTTTCAGTCTAAAAGGAAAGGTCCATTTATGGTGGGAGGATCTCAAGAACATCAAAAACATCAGAGAGAAGGAGATGTCATGAAGGAAGTTTGAAAAGTACTTTTAGGAGAAGTCCCTATCTAAAAATTATTATGAAAATAGGTCCAAGGAACTCTATGAACACAAAATGGGACAACTAACACTTGAGGAGTATATCAACAAATGTTTGGAACTATTGATGTATATACCTTATGCTAAGGATGAGAGGACTAAGACCCATATATATATGAATGGGTTACCACATGCACACTCACACATAATAGAATTTGATGAGCCAAAGACTTTTGAGGAGGTTATTTGGACGACCAATTACTTCTATGAATAGGCTAAGCATAAGACTAAGGTTCGGTCTACTTGGAAGAAGGAATAAAAGGGAAAATTTAAAGGAAAATGTTCTCTATATATTCTCTTCTTAGAAAAATTATAAATTAAATTAAATTAACATCAAAAAATATCCCCATATTGGGTTATAGAGCACCTATGGATACAATAACAATTCCCTTTTAAAATTGATGATGTCTAGTTGCTGCAATGGAAATGGGGTTGACTGTTGTGAGTATGCTTTAGAGCATAGGGAAATATCAAGCCATCATTAACACTAGCATTAAAATTCACACATCCCATCATGAATCAAACCCTCTCATGCTTTCTTGTAATAAAGTTTGAGCCATGGATGGACTCCACAACGCCATCAGTGGTGCTCTTCTAGGGTAACTCCAAATAAAAGTTTATATCTAGTTGAGATCAACACCACACCATGCTATGGCCATGGATCACCTCTACTCCTTTTATAGTGAAAACTAACAACAACAACAAATCAATAACAACCATCTCCTTAGTTTCCTTTAGATAACTATAGTGGAAATATCTATGTTTTTATTCAATCTTACACCTTCTCATCCAACAAATAATTCCCTTGCCAATGGACCCTATGAATATTTCAAGTGTACGAATCCATCATCTAAGAAATTTGCAATACATTCTTGCTAGAGAATTCAGACTAACCAAGGATTCAATGCCACTTATAGCTATTCAAAACAATATAAGAGGAATAATTATATAAATCACACACATACTAGCAACACACATAAACCGTGATTTACCTTACAAAATATTAATCAAGGAAAAACCAACAAATGATATATCTACTATTAACATAGACTTAGACATAGCCACACCGAAAATAATCCTGACCCTCACAAAGTGAACCTTCACCACTCATCTCTAGCCCATCCCAATGAAGAATACCCAAACCTTTTAAAGACTTGGTCACATTACCTAAGATTCCAAGCCATTGATACCACAATCTTGAAACCCTGATTGTTAAGCTAGTAACTTTAAGCCATTCATTGAGGAGTCATGTTCACCTAAGAAATGCACCGCCATACATGAATTACATATCCATTGCGTAGTAGAGTTATGTGGTTACAAGTTTTATTTACACTTCAATTTGCTGCCTATCACGCTCTAGAAAATATTTTGTTTTTGTACGTGACTAACATCATCATGTTGTATGTGGTTATTAGGTTGATGTACACTTAAATTCCACGTGTATTACGTTCTTTATGGGTGAGACTGAGATTATGTTACATGTGGGCTTTATATCTTGAGTGAGATGCATTGCATTGTATCATGTGGAAAATATATTTCATTTAATGTGAAATGAAGAAAACTTTGTGTAGAAAAGCTCAAGAGAATGTGGTGTGCAACATAGAGAAGATCTTCCATATGATATTGTAGCATCCAAAAGTATTTTTTCATGCCATGATGTATCCATATCCCTATTTGGCTCTCTCTCCCTTAATGTTGATATGTTTTTTTGTAAGGAAGGCTACTAAGAACACAAATACCATTGAATGATTGTTATAGCATAATTAGAAACTACCACAGATAGAAAATATAATTTCATTGCTTGCAAAGAAGAAGAGAAGAATGGGTGTAGGGGTGCAAGGAAGAGTATACAAGAAGATGAATATAACAAAATACACAACCCAAATCCAAAGATACTTGAAACTATTTCCATCATTCTAAGGTATGTAAGGCATTAAGGAAATTGTGGTTCCATGCATAGGAGGGTGAGGAAAACTAATGGGATTTGATGAGTATGTCTTGTTGTGAAGAGGACATTGAAAACCTAAGGGGCTTAGAAGAATATTTAGGTATATTGCATTTTATTCTTACTTACTACAACTCAAGAAACCATGTGGTCAATTTCAAATGTACTGTGCATTATGTCAATGACTTCGACCTTATACAAGAGAACCAAAAAAACCATGGTCATTATATTGGAAAAGTATTCCACTTGGATCTTTGAGTGTGAATGTAATTCTAGGTAAGAAATTGATATTTTGGAAGGGCTCTTAGAAGTAATAAAAAGAGAAATGACATGAGAACCAAAAAAGCCATGGTCATTATATTGGAACAGTATTCCACTTGGATATTTGAGTGTGAATGTAATTCTAGGTAAGAAATTGATATTTTGGAAGGGCTCTTAGAAGTAATAAAAAGAGAAATGACATGATCATTATATTGGAAAAGTATTCCGCTTGGATATTTGAGTGTGAATGTAATTCTAGGTAAGAAATCGATATTTTGGAAGGGCTCTAAAAAGTAATAAAAGAGAAATGACATGAGAATATTATGTTAGAATAAGATTTTAGGTAAGGGTAGATAACTACCACCTCTTTTTTCTTTGTTTTTCATCACTAAATTTAAGTCCCCATGGCTACCCTCTGATTCTAATTTAGAGGCCAGGGAGTGCCAACATTGTTCCTTGTCTCCATAGTGGGCCATCACATACATGTTGAATACTGAACTCCTTTCCATCTTCTTTGTTCCTGAAATCAGTTCCTGAATCTACAAAAACAATAGAGCACATTAATCCTCTTTCTACACTTCCAGGTAATTCGAAAGGTCGAATTTTTTTGAGAAAAAATCCTCTGGGACATAATCCTCTGTCTCACATTATTCCAATCCCCTGGTACATAATCCTCTGTCTCACAGTATTCCAATTTCAGATGATGATTTCTTGAATTCCCAGCCCATTACGTGTAAGCCGATTGAATCAAGCTTCAAATTCCCCTTCTCCTGGCTGCCTCTTCAAGTCAACTTTACACCTTTAGCTTGTTCTTTGCTGACTAGCTACTACCAGTTCAGTTCCTATGGAAAAAGTTGTCCAGATCTACAAGTAGAGCTGACCGGAACTAAAAGGAAAGCAGAAATACAACTATGAGGAACAGGTTGGTGCTGCACGAAAGGACAATGCCTCAGTCAAGCATAATAAAGAAGATTAAATAGAATTCACAGTAATGCACTCTAGCTCCAGATATCAGAAATCAATTTTAAAGTTAATTCTAAAAGTTATGTAGCATTTTCATTTTGGGATTGATATCCCTCTCATGAATCTGTACCTCTAATGATATCCTTCTCGGCATTGGAGAAAACCCCAAAAAACAAAAACATCGTTGTTGAAGGCAGAAAGGTCGGCTTCTCTCTCTGGAGAACTCCACTTTCTAGTTTACTAGAAATACCGTCAGGTGAAACTGAAAGCGGAACTAGCTGGAGGCAGAATAGTCAACTTTTCTCTTGGGAGCCTGAACTTATTACTCTATTTTCTAGTTTACCAGAAATGCCATCGAATTGACTGAGGAATCGACTCGGGATTCTCCACCTCTACTATTCCATTACTAGTTGGACTATGCATCCCTGCTATGTTACCAGAAACGAGAAACGGGAAACGAAACGAGAAACGACAACGGGACAAGAAACAAAGTTTGGAGGTTTCGTATTCAAGAAACGAGGAGAGAGAAAAAAACAAGAAAAATGTGAAAAACATAAAACAAAGCACACATCATCCACATTCTCCAATAATGTGGTTCATACGTAGTTGCTCATAGGCTTTCGTTGCTCAAATAGACCATTCTCAAATATTCATAGTGAGAAACAAAGCTTGTGTTGCTTACATAGTTCATTCTCAAATACCCATGTTTGATCCTCTAACAGTGAAGAAACCTTTGACATTAAACTCAAGCTTGATTTGACCTTTCCATTTCCACTTGATTTGGACCTAGTGAGAGTGGGATTTTTTTGAAGGCCATATCCCTAGAAATTCCGTGATGAGTACATGATCTCGCATATCATGTATATATTCTCCCATATTATTTAAGCGGACCTCAAATTTGGGCTATATTGTAGTATTTGGTAGGCAACTACCAGACAAAACCTAAAAAAAATTACTATCAAACTTTATAGTTAATCCATTATAATAATAATTAATCTTTATAATAATAAAAATAATATATAATGTAACCGTGTACATTTAAATTTATAGTTTTGTATAAAAAGACTATTATTAAATATTAAATACAATAAAACTATATAAAAAACCCTACACTAAATACACTTGTAAATAAAACTAATACAAAAATTAAGAAAACATAATTAAAACATTAAAAAACATAGCAAAAGACAATGTTGTTAAAATCTCTAAATAGACAATATTGTGTAAGAAATTTTAGGCTAAATACAATGATCATAAACCACCTCCAAAAATTTAGATTGGGCTCAAGGTTACAATGAAACCAACATTACAAACGAGCCAGAGCAACATTTTTCGGAAAACTAAACTTTGCCTTTTTTATTCTGCTCAACGTCCAATTGGAATAAAACCAGCGTTATAAAGCAACAGAACAATGTTTCTCAGAAAACCATGTCAAAAAACCATTCGTTTCTCAGAAAACTGTGTCAAAAAACCATTCGTTTGTGGAGAAACCGGTTTCATGGGTTAAAATACGAAAACGACCGTACAAAACGGCGTTTTCCGTACCGTTCCGTTTTCTTTACGTTTTTTTTCCGGAAACGAATGCTCCCGTCGCGTTTCTGGTAACTAGGCATCCCTGTCCATCTGTTTGAGTTTTCTCTACCAATTCCACCTCCAGTGGTTTTCAGTAGCCATTGAGTCAAAGTTCAAACACTACATTACAATAAAATACAAGAAACATTGCTGAAAATATTGAAAGGGAAAAAGATACTCATACTAAACTCCCCAAGCATATTTGCAATAAAGACCTAAGAATGAAGCAACATGTTATGCCATTTCCTTATTTGCCAAAGAGTGGAGTGGACGTTGAATATAGGTTACACTCGCAACCACTAGTAAAAGATTACTTGTCCAGTCACTCGCAATTTCCAGCATCTGCCCAGTGCATTTGGATGTCGTCTCTTAAACTTTCCCAAAATAATTGCTGTACGGAGTTTCTTTTCTATCATTAACTGATTGAGGGAAGGGACTTTTAGAAGTTTGCTGACCAAATTTTTTAACAACAAAGTAAATTCTTCCTATATGTATAGCTAAAACTACTTTATGTATTACATCCGATGCTCTATGTATACCAGTGGCCAATGAAATTATTTTTTCGAAGAAGTCATTTTTTTGGCCACTAGAATAATAAAGCTTCGGATATAATAGATAAAGCAGTTGTAGCTGTATAAACAGGAAGACTATACTCAGTTGTAAAAGTCGTGGGTAACGAAACTCCAAAAAGTTCCTTTGCTCAGTCGCCATATGCTCAGAAAGAAAGAAGCCCATTACAACAATTATTATGATTCTTTCGGAGCAAAGTAAGCAATTATGTTTCAGCAATACAGGGGCAGGAAAACGAAAAGAAAAGAGAAGAGAAGTTCGAACGTCAAATGGGGGGATATTCTTTTGGAGTAGAGGGAGACGTGAGTGAGTCATTGTCAATTTTCAAGTGAGTAAGTTAAGGCATTAAAATCCTTGTATTGGAGAAAAAATCAAGCAATTGTGATAATCAATCGAGCAAGTACAAGCGAGTGTGTCGAAGATCAAAATGGGTAAAGGAGGAAAACTTCTTCAAAGTGTTTATTACAAATCAAATAATTGCAAGAGTGCAATTCTGAATTACACAATACAATTGAAGTGCTTGAGTGGAAGTTAAAGAAAAATCAAAACCTAATCAATCAGATGACCAACACATTAGAAGCAACAAAATATTTTCAAATTGAGCTAGATGTGAAAGAACAAATCATTAATGCACTCTAGATAAAATTAAGTGACACAAGTGATCTACTCTACCAAGTTGATGAAACTTGTGAAAAAAATGATCTAATCCACCAGATGGATGAAAGTTGTCACACAAATGATCTCATCCAAAAAGTTGTGCTACTAAGTGATACAACTAGTAGTACTGAAATTCGAATTGAAAATTTTGATGCAACATGTGATACAAATGAATTGTTAATACATATGATTGATGATCAGTTTGATATAGATGACTTAATGAATGTCAACAACAGTATTAGGTGTGAAGAACAACAACAAAATGAAGTTTCCAACAAGGTGATCAGACCATGGGAAGAAATTTCTTTCAAAAAAGATTGACATGGCTTGGGTTACAACAAAAAGAAAAGTTTTTATGTTCCAAATTTCTCAAAACCATTTCAGTTTGTAAGTGTTGGTTTTCTAGAAAATGCTTAGAATCATGTTAAGTGTAACCATTGTAAGAGAAATGGTCAAATAGAGAGAAAATGTTTCGACCTCCATCCTTGTCATCAATGTGGCAATAAAAATGATCTATCTAAGAAATGTTGAATGCAGACTAAAGTGACAATTAATTATGGTTGGATAAACCCTTGGACATGGAATCTAGAAATGAAGAAATTGCATAAGTACTATAATCTACTTAAGATAGAGGTAAAGTTTGTTAAGAAACTCTCTTACACGTTAAGGGGGGATTTCAATCCAGATGATTGTCTCTCCTTTCAGTTGACAAGGGGGAAATGATAATGGAATTGCATATGGTTGTTAGACTAAAAGTTTTGACAAGATCAACTAAGCAGCCAGTGGGCATCAACAAATCAGCCAGTGGGCATCATCAAATTTTCCAATGGGAAAGCGATTGGGAATCTAAACTTCAACAAATTCGCTAGTGGGCATCATCAACATTTTGTTAGTAGACAAGCGATTAGGATGCTAATTGAGAGAATTTGTGGATGTTCTTTTGTTCACTTGGATGTCATTAGACTAAGCAAAGGACAGATGGATCCCTTTGCATTCCAACTTGGCATTTGATAGAGTGGTCAAGAAATTTTCAAACATGTATCAGACTTGTAGCTAATTCATATTTCTTGGTTTGTTCTATTTAGATTGGAGTTTTCAGCATCTTGGTTTGGTGGGTTTTTAGGCAGTTTTTCATTCAGGAACCATTGAACCGTTTCAACATGAAGACTTGGAGATGGTACCAAGTTCTTGCTTTGGACTTATGATTGAGGGGGTGAATGTTAGCCTCACTCTCACATAAAAAATAAAAGATAAAAATAAAAATCCCAAAATATTCAAAAAAATTAAAATTGTAAAACTTGGATTTATTCCTACCTATCTATTCTAGAATGAGTTAGTTCCTCAAACTTGGGAGTTTGTTTAGGCCTAGTTGGTTGAGATATTCTCTCCAACTAGTTAGGATCCTAGATTAGTGTGTGGTTGAGATATTTACTCAACCAAAGTGATTGAGTGTCCAATATAGACGCAATATCTTGATAAATACTCGTGATGTATTAATATTGTATCATTCTCATTATTTTGTACAGAGAGTGAGTGTGTGTCATAATACATTTAGGATTCGTGCCTTTTCTGCCATGTCTTTGGCTCCAGTCTCTCATGATTTCAGTGTTTTGTTGGTTTATTAAATATTGTAAGGGATTTATCAGAATCCTTCATTATATTTCATTTTCTTCCTACTTACAACAACTTGGGAACCCATGTAGTCACTATCAAAGGCAATTTGCATTATGTCAATGAGCTTCGTTTTGTATAAGAGAACCAAAAAACATGTGGTCATTATATTGTTACATTGCACTTGCATCTTTGAGTGTGAATATATTGATAAGAAAACAATTAGTATCTTCTCAGGGCTCCTAAAAATCATTCCATGTGAAGTTTATCACCAGTAAATATGAAATGCCATGAGAATGTTACGTTAGGATTGATATTTAAGGTAGTATATTAAGAAACTATTATACTAAAATGAGCATGGGCTAGAGGAGAGATGTAGTAACATTGTAGCTCAATGGTTAGGTATGGTAGGATGAAGGTCTAGTAGGATGTATAGGCAAGGTTTGCAATGTTAGATGTCCAACTAAGAGATGGCCATCATTTAACAATGTATCAAAAAACATTGAATATGCGAGAAGAAATGAATATAGGGGACATATATGTTCAAGGCTAATCATGATATATAATTCAATAAAGGAATATATCTTGCATTCTTTGTTAAGAACCAGCAAGACGGTTTTCAGCCAATACTTTGTTGTAACACCACTAGTATGCTCCCCCTGGATTTTGTAATCTAATTTTACTATGATTATGAATGAGTCTGAACTTAATTGAATAGCTTGAAGGGTGGGAAAATAGATCCATGATTTAAGAGAGAAGTTGAAAATGAATCTATGTGGAGATAGGTAGTACTGCTACTTAATTAAATATTCACATTCCCTAAGGAACTTGAAGGGTCACATTGAGAAAAAGATAAAATGATCCTTGAGAAATAAGAGGGGGATTGATCTCTTATTGGTCGTTTTTTGGAAGAAATGGAAAATTGGCATTGAGAAATAATTTTTTGAGCATTGGTTTGGCCTACTAAGACTAAGGGAATGGAATTCCCTAGTAGTTAAGTTGTGTATTGTGTGTGTGTCCAAGATCTGAGAAGCTAAAGGAAAGAATTAGGGAGATGGGTGATGGGTTCTTGCTAGAGGGTTGATAAACCACTTAAGGTCCTTGCTAGAGGGCTAATAAAGCACTCAAGATGCTTTTTGAA
>APFE030813638.1:57899-69039 GCA_000404065.3 Pinus taeda | reverse complement strand
TGCTAGCAAGTCAAATTCCAAGTGGCTGAGTTACTGGCTGTAGGCTGCCAACGAATTGCTGTAGATTTCCATCAAAAATTTCTTTAAGCTGCCAGCGTATCCCCTTAACTGATATAGGCATTACTTTGATTAGACAATTGTGAAACTTAGTGGGAGTAAGTAGGAAAAATATCCCACTCAACTAGCTGTTAACCCAAACATATGAAACAGTGATAAACACGTGTTAAATCTGGATGCCTATAGGCTGGAGTAGACTGCTGCGTATCATCCCTTTTGGCTAGCAGTAACATATCCTTGCGCTGATCCCATTGGCTGATATGTATGTGAGTGGGAGACAAGTGAGAGTAAGTGGGGGACAAGAACTGTCCCATGTGGCAGTTCTGTCCCACCCAAACTTTTCCAAATCCGTGAGCTTAAAAGATGCACAAACTGCTGCGTATAAACTTCACTGCTCCATGAGTTTTAGTGGGGGACAAGTGGGAGACAAAGTCTGTCCCATGTGGCAGTTTTGTCCCCACTCAGTTCTCATATCCATGAACGATTTCTTATACCTTTACGAATTCTCTTAAACTGAATTTTACACCTGCTGAGTGGATAATTCGGAACTCTTTGACTAGCTGTTGACTTTGTCTTTCTAATGTGGCTGCCATGTCACTATTTCCCCCACAAACTTTAATCTGCACCAACATATTGAAATAAATAAAATTATTTGAACTTTAGCCATATGTAATATTTCAACGTTGCCTCTTTAACTTAACACTGGACCATTTGACTTGCCACTTGGAACTTTGATTGACTTTCCTCCATGTGGTGGACCCCACATTGCTGCTACGTCACCCTTGATATTCCTTTAACTTTCCATGTCAAAATTTGATTTATTTTGACTTTGGTAAAATTTATAAATTTTTCCAATTATTCATTTATTTGAATTTTTTCTTCATTTTTGCTACTGTCACTTGAAAAATCGGCTTTTGAGGGACTCCAAGTCATTTTTTGACCCCCAAAGTGGGTTCTAGGATAATGCTGGGCCTCTGAGGATGAATTTCGAGTAGTCATACGCCCCAGACATTTCCTAAGGCCACTTATTTATGCCATTACATAGAAAATAATTAAAAAATCCCGTTTTGCGGGAAATTTTTAACTATTAAAAAATCCTACTTAGACCTAGCCAAATTCCACGAAACTTTTTGTGTGATCTAGTATGGTAATATACATCGACTCTAGACACTAAGATGTGTCAGGGGCTCAATCTTCAAACCGTCACCTCGGCTTTGGGGTAAAAATGAGTGAAAAAATCCAGAGAATTATTCGCCTCTGAAAAAGAAGGGATAATTAACCGGATAAAAAAAACACTCCAAGGTGTACTCGTTTGCTGATCGAGTCCCACATCCTAGGCCTGTTACAAATTCAAGAAACATCATACTAGCATCACTTATTACAATTCCCCGCAGGGTGTGGAATCTGGGTACAAAGAAGAAAGATGATGAGAAGATAGGAGAGTTAAAAAACTCTGTTGACTGATGACATCTGATGGTACAAGTGTCCTCTGGATCATCCTTGGGCATGGAGTCTTCACATAATCATCAGGTGCTACTCCAGTAGTCAACAGGCCCTAGATATTTTTGCACTGCTAGCTGAAAGGAACCCCTATTTGAGCCTCTAAACGTGCCCAAAAAATTCTACCAAATTAACCTTGGGCTCTCCACCACAAAACCTAGAAAAACCCAAAAAGGGTTTGGTCTTGTTTTGACGCTCCAAAATCACCCCCAAATTCTATGGCTTCCCCCATTGCTAGGAAAATATGACCTACATGAAATTTGGCCTCTATAACCCCTCCAAAGGCTGAGAAATCTCCCCAAACCTACCTTCTCACACCTACAACCCAGTTCAGCCCCAAATCCCTCAAGCAAGTCTCGCCCACAATTACCTCCACCAAGAAATGCGCAGCCTAGGACAACTACGGTGCATGCCTCTGCAAAGAAAAATTGACCTAGGCAAAGCACACTTCCAAATCCTGCAAGCTCCCTAGAAATCCACTGAAAAATTGGTCAAGGAATGGACCGACAAAAGCTCACTACTCTCACCACTAAAATATTCTCCCACAACATAGCTCAAATGACCGAGATGATGTTTGCATTAAATTCCTCTCTTCGAGAGGACCAAAATCGACCTAAAGATCACCCTATTTAGTCAAGCGAAAGTTGATTTTTGAATTATTTTATTCATACACGTATTATGGAAAGGGTCGGCCCTAAGCACATGTGAAATTGGTTAGGTCAGCCTCAACCCCAAGTGGACCCTCTGGAAAGCCTATAAATAGAAGCGACCTCAAGCTCATTTCATCACATTGATCAAGCCATCTTCTATTCTTCTCTTTTGTCTTGGTTCGCACAGGTCTTACAGAAGGAGTTCGCGCAAGAGTTCGAAATCACAGGAGCGAAGCTCGCTCTGATCTAGGGTTTTCTGATCCCAGAATGCTGGCACAGAACTAGGTATTTTAGTCCCTGGACACTGGCACACAGTGGTCAAGACAACGTCTAGAGACCCATAGATGTTGGCACAAAATCTTAAGGGAGAGTCCATGGTTTCAGACGCAGATCTAAAAGTGTCGGTCCGCGGACACTCGCACAGAGTGGTCCTGAGAGCATCCAGGCCATCTCGGATGCACGCATAGTAACTGGAAGAGGGTGTTTGATGCTTTTAGAGCAGATCTGGTGAGTTTGACCCTAGACACACACACGGGTTCTTCCTGAGAGCGTTGGAGCAATTACAGACACCTCACACAGTGGCCGAGAGAGCTTCCAGGGAGTTTCGGACGCACGTGATCAATTTTTTTGAGAGTGTCCAGGGTTTTGACTTTGGATTTGACAGTTGGCTTCAGTTAGCTTCAATGATCTGGTAGATCTGGGGTTCTCTCTACTATTATATAGATCTGTAGATCTATAGATCTGATTTGTAAATCTTCGCTGCAATCATATGTATGGGCTCATTGTACTCTATTGAAAACGTTTTATGACGATCTATTAAAGAAGAAGATTTGAAAGGGTTTCCCCCTTGTGGGTTTTTTACCTGGTCTTGGACCAATCTGCTGTCTCTTATGGTTGTGTTGTTGTCTTCTTTATCATTGCATCTATTGTTCTATCTTCAGTTACAGTTTATGATTGGTTAAAAATGTTAGCAATTGGATGCATTGTTAATGAAGAAGTAAATTGTGCTAAAGTAACTGATACAACATAGAACAATCAAAAAAATTAACATGTTAAGAGTAGGATGCATTGCATATTGATTTTTGCAATAGAAATTAACATCATATTATGTTATCATGTTAGATTATGTGCATTTAGATTAAAATTGTATTATAGGATAGATTTTATTTCTTGTTGATTTTTACGAACTAACAAAAGCATGGCCGATCAAATTACACCATCAAAACATGTTGTCTTGTTTGCTTTCTTTGTGATGTGGAGGTAACAGGCCTACAATCCCAAGAGATTGTTTGTGCACTCGATTGACAACACATGTCCCAGTTGGAGATAGATGTTACCCACCACCAGTGGGTGACCCATATAAGAAAATTTCTCCTAGATTTGTCTTCAGCCAACAGCCCCTTGCAGCCACCTGATAGCTCGATGTGCCACCTTTCTCCACTACGTGAGGCAGCCATTACGTGCCCTCGCTCATCATTGAAAAAGACAAGCCCAAAAGAAGACAAGCATTGAAGCCCTCATTTTCAGAAAGCAGATTGCCTAGTCAAGGTCAAGATGTCGTCCTCTACCTTCAAGAAGCATGAAAAGTTTGGTGATGCATCAAACTTTGCAGCATGGAAAGTCAAATTGGAGATCATAGCTAACAACAATGATGTGTTGGAATACATTCAAGAAAGGATGCTCGAGCCTCCAAAAAATGCTTTCGCTTCCCTCAAGAACAGGTAAAAGAAAGGTGAGTCCAAAGGAAAACAAATTATAGCTGATGGTTTACAAGATCATTTACTTGCATATGTTGGGAATTTAAGAAAGTCTAAAGAGATGTATGACAAGATAGTCGGCATGTATGAAATCAACAACTTGAATGAGATCATCACCTTGAAAGATCAACTCAAGGAAACCAAGATGAACAAAGGAGAAGTTGTTCAATCCTACATTATGAGGATCTCTCGCCTTAGAGATCAATTGCAGAGAGTTGGGGAAAATGTGCCTGACAGAGAACTAGTAGTTGTGACTCTTAGAGGTCTCCCTCCTATTTGGGAAACCTTCATTACCACAATCAGCAACAGCAATGTCCTTCCGTCATTTGATGAAATTGTTGGGAAGCTTACTGAAGGAGAGTCGAGAACGATAGCAAGAGGAAGGATTCAAAAGCATGAAGAGGGAGAGCTCATTGCATATATCACTCATGACAAAAGGAAGAAGGCAAAAGGTGGTCCATCAAGGAAGCCTCCTTCTCAAAACTCAAAAGGAAGAAATCACAGATCATTACCACAATCAGCAACAACAATGTCCTTCTGTCATTTGATGAAATTGTTGGGAAGCTTACTGAAGAAGAGTCGAGAATGATAGCAAGAGGAAGGATTCAAAAGCATGAAGAGGGAGAGCTCGTTGTATATATCACTCATGACAAAAGGAAGAAGGAAAAAGGTGGTCCATCAAGGAAGCCTCCTTCTCAAAACACAAAAGGAAGAAATGACAGATCGTTATCTCATATTGAATGCTTCAATTGCCACAAGAAAGGTCATTATGCTCCGAACTGTCTCGAGAAGAGAAAGAGGCCACATTACAACACCAGAAGCAACAACAATAACAAAAGAAGAAAAGACAATCAAAGGAATCACTGTGATAGAAGATATGAAAGAAGAAGAAGAGACTCCTCAAGCGACCGTGAAGAAGATCATCCTCCTCAAAAGAAGTCAAGGGCTCCCAGGTATGAAAGTAATGCTGCAAAGAACTTTGAATACATTCTTATTTCTGCCCTTACTAGTTCTTCTCCACTAGATTCGTGGGACAATTGGTTGGTCGATAGTGGGGCCACTCATCATTTCTCTAGATACAAAGAAGTCCCCTCTAATCTGGTAGAGAGGGAGACTGAGTTGAAGATCATTATTGGAGATAACTCCAATCATCCCGTGAAAGGCTTTGGGTCCGTCAAATTTCAGCTGAACTCTAGGGAATCAGTTCTGCTGCATGATGTTATGTATGTACCAAGATTAGTGAAGAATCTGGTATCTACATATGCATTGGAAGATAAAGGAATGAGGGTTACCTTCATCAAAGGAAAAGTTTTGACTTGGCCTGCGGATTCACCTATGAAAGATGCATTCACATTAGGATTGAGATTTGAAGGACTCTATAAAGTCAGTGGAAGATCTCTTTTAGCATTGGTTCATAATACCAATCATCTGAGCGAGTTATGGCACTGCAAACTGGCTCATCATCACTATGATGCATGTCCGAAGTTGAAGAAATTGGTCTCAGGTATCCCCGATGTTCAAGCTCATCATGGTGGAGTTTGTCCAGGTTGTGCGAGTGGAAAGAAAACGAGAGGACCATCCCCCTCGAGTAAGAACAAGACAAATGACATCCTCCATCTCATTCATTCTAATACATGTGGTCTGATGCCTATACATTCTATTGGTGGTCATCTCTACGACATCACCTTTATTGATGACTTCTCAAGAAAGACATGGATATACTACCATAAGCACAAGGATGAAGCCTTTGAAATATTCAAGGAATACAAAGCCTTGATTGAAAATCAATCAGGAAAGAGAATCAAGGTCTTCAGGTCTGACAATGGAGGGGAATACATGTCAAACAAATTCATAGCATTTTGCAAGAAAGAAGGGATCAAGAACGAAACAATTGTGCCATATACTCCTGAACATAATGGTTTAACTTAAAGGAAGAACAGGTTTATAGTAGAAGATGCCCGTGCCATGCTCCATGATCAAAAGGTGCCAAAGTTGCTTTGGGCAAAAGCCACATCTGCTGTTGCATATGTTCAAAACAGGGTGCCTCATCAAGCGTTAGAAAACAAGACCCTCGAAGAAATATTGACAGGTGTCAAGCCTGATATTAGCTATCTTCGTGTATTTGGATGCCCCGTATATTTTCATGTGCCAAAGGACAAAAGGAACAAATTTGAAGCTATAGGAAGAAAAGGTACGTTTGTGGGTTATTTTGAAAATTCTAAAGCATATAGAATATATATTTCTGGTCAAAAGAAGGTCGAAATTAGTAGGGACATAACTTTCGATGAAGATGCAGCTCTTGGAAAAGCAAGACATCTTCCTCCGCCTCCTCCTCCCCCCAAGGAAGATCACTGGGATATTGTAGATGGTCCTTCCGTACCCGAGTCCGATATGGTTGATGATCCCATGGAGCCTATGGATCCTTTAGATCCTCCTCCAAGTGATCCTACTACTAGGAAGAGACCACTTTGGCTCCACGATACTCTACAAAATTCTGAAAGAAATGTTCCCATTCGTAGATCATTTAGAGAAAGGAAAGAACCATGTAGGTACCAGGAATATGTTGCAGCCACGAGCACTATGATTAAAGCCGAACCATCCTCATTCGAAGAAGCAATAAAAAAACAAGTTTGGAAGGATGCTATGGCCGAGGAATATGAATCAACTATGAAAAATGATGTATGAGATGTCGTACCAAGACCGAATGGGAAGCCTGCCATGACTTCAAAGTGGCTATTCAAGATCAAACATGGAATTGATGGCAGCATTGAGAAATACAAAGCAAGGTTCATAGCTCAAGGTTTCTCTTAGAAAGAGGGAGAAGATTATGATGACATATTTTCTCCCATGGCTCAATATACAACCATCCGTTTGATAGTTTCCCTTGCTGCCAGTCAAGGATGGACTCTTCATCAAATGGACGTAAAGATCTCTTTCTTGAATGGCATGTTACAAGAAGAAGTATATGTTGAACAACCACAGGGATTTGAAGTAGAAGATCGAAGAACACATGTTTGCAGGTTGAAGAAGGCATTGTATGGTTTGAAACAAGCTCCCTGAGCTTGGTATGCATGCATTGACAGTTACTTAATGAAGTTGGGATTCACAAGAAGCAATGTCGATCCCAATCTATACTTCAAGGTATTCCAATGTATGCCATTGCTTTTGGTTTTATATGTTGGCAATCTATTCTTGACAGGTAGTGAGCCTCTGATGATCGAGTGTATGAAAGAGCTAGCTTCTGAATTTGAGATAAAGGACCTTGGTCTCATGCACTATTTTCTAGGCCTTGAGGTGTGGCAAAGGCCTGGTGAGATTTTCCTTTCACAAGGAAAATACGTTGTGAAGTTGCTGAAAAGATTTGGGATGATTGAATGCAAATCCATGGTTACACCGATGGAAATGAACTTCAAGAAGTTATGTGGAGAAGATGCAAGACCCGATTTGGCAAATCCATCCGAGTATAGACAACTGATTGGGCCTCTGATGTTCCTTGTGAACACCAGTCCAGATATATGCTATGCAGTGAACACATTGAGTCAATTCATGACCAAGCCCCTCTATGCACATTGTGTTGACACCTAATCCTTGTGATTGGGTAAATATATGTAAATAAATAAATGAGAAATATGAACAGTCATCAGGAGATGAACTGAACAGTCTCTCCCTCATGTATATAACAGGCCTACCTGATGGAATAGATAATACGAATCAGTTTTTGCTTAATGGAGTTACTGCCTGGCCTGACATGGTATTAGAGCCAGCTCCTTTTTTAGCTCTTGTGCCTTGTAACTCCCTTGTCTGCTCCTCTGCTCTCCATATAATTCAGTGACTGAGTGCCTGTACGCCTGTCTGACACTGCCTGCATTCTGTCTGCCATTACCTGTGCTCTGCTCCATACAAAGCCTACTCCATACAATACGTTGCCCATATATTCGTTGGTGTCAGTTGCCTGACATTTTCTGTCAAGCCTGCCTACACCATTGACTACTACTGTTATGCTGCTCGCCTTGAATATTATGACCATTCTCCAAAACAAACCCTATCAGACAGCGCAGCGGAAAAAAAAATGTGGTGATATCCTATGTAAATATACTGCGTTTGGCTCCCATACGCTGCTACGTTACTCTGCTGCGTTTGGCTCCCATACGCTCTACGCACATCTATGTTACGTGCAGCAGTCTCACTTTCTTCGCTTTATTCATGGCCATCCAAGCTCATCTCGCCCCAAAACGTTATCAATGTACATAAAGGCAGGCACCTTCTCTAAACATTCCGCCTAGTTCTAACTGTCCATCCTCATGTTTTCTAATATCTGGAACCGTCTCTCCATGTTCCATCAAATTTTTTAAGATCAATCTCTGTAAAATCCCGTGGCTGGCTGGTTGAATGCGTTGGTTCATTTCTACGACTCTATGTTGAAGCATTCAAATTCCGCGCGCTGTTATTGAAGTGGTTATTGGTAATGGAGCATGGAAACCTCTACATTGCCGCGTTGGTAAAAAAAAAACTAGTTGAATATGCTGCGTTACTCCACCTTAAATTAAAGGTTGTGGTCGTAGTATGTATATTCAAGTCCATGATGCATTGAGCTCTTTTAAAAGAGGCTGTATGGTATGAAGAATTGGCTTTGTATGCTGCGTATGCGTTGAATGTTTTTTATTGGTGGCCGTGTATGTTTTGAAGGTCATTTTTTCTCTGTGTATTGAAGTTGTGATGGCCGTGATTCAATGGGTACATGAAAACCTTGTGTTAGAAGTTTTTAGTGGACGATAACATTTGCTGAATAGGTTTTTTTAAAAAAGGCCGTATATGTGGGTCACATGATGGATTTGAAATCTTTTGAGAATGCCCTTTTGAGTACAATTTTACTGTATATTGGCAGAAGTATTTTTTCTATCAGCAAAAGTTTTTTTTTTACAGAATGCATTCAATCATATCCATGGTGGGAATAGTTCTCACTGGCAAGGAGAACTATCTTGAATGGTCCCAGATGATAAAACACACCCTCATTTTAAATGAGTTGTGGAAAGGAGTGTGTGTCGAAGACGGAGACAATGACCCAGTACAGCCTACCTCAGACAAAGAGCTCGTCATTTGGGAAAACAAGAACAGCAAAGCTTATGCATTAATCGTAGTATCTGTAAATGAAGAGGTGAGTCACCATATTTCGTCATATTCAACTGCCTTTGAAGCCTTACAAAAGCTAAAAGAACTCTATGACTCACATTCTGCACTTGAAGTTGTTCAACTCATGTTTAAACTCTTCACTCTTGAACTACAAAATAATGGTACTCTTGCTCTTGCATCTAAAGTAAAGTCTATAATGCATGATATCAAATCCACTAAGGTTGAATTGGATATTCCTCTTATCGCTTTTCTCAAGGCACTTTATCCTACTTACTCCAATTATCTTGAGTCATTGCAAGCAAATGGAAATCTCAAAGATATAACCTTTGACTCTCTTGTGAAAAAAGTTTGCAGGAAGAGAGAAAGCTTTTGGAAAGAAGATAGCCCCTGAATCTTCTAAAGAGACTGTGTACCTTACTCATAAAGAAAAGCATCCTGCTCAAGATTCTACAAGAGGAAGAGGTGGACGAAGAGGAAGAGGAAGATATTTCAGAGGCAGGGGGAGCAGACCTTCTCAAGGAGAAAAGACAAATTTGCACTGCATTCGCTGCAAAAGAAATGGATCACATGATGCCTCTACATGCAAGCTACCATGGGACAAAATTGAGCAGAAAAGAAACCAACAAAAAGGTAAAACTGATGATACAAACAAAAGTAAAGGTAAATGAAGATCTATTTAATGCTTCACTTGATTCTTGGAAAAATGATTGGTTGCTTGATTCGGGAGCAACCTGCCACATGACTCATAGAAAAGATTTTTTTAAAGATTTCACTGACAATGTTGATGGAGCAATATACTTTGCAAATCAATCAAAAATCAAGCCATCAGGGCTTGGCACAATCAAGCTTAAACTGCCTGGTCTTCCAGACTTTCTTCTGGATCATGTTCTATATCTCCCACAGCTCAAGAGAAACTTGTTGTCCTTGGTCCACATCCACAAGCAAGGTCACTCCATTCATATGTTTGATGGCAAGCTTGAGGTAAGAAAAGCATCTGAACACTCACTTGTCATGAGGGGCATAGAAGAAGAAAGGCTTCTCAAACTGCAAGGAACCTCTGCGCATGCACAACATTTCTCATACAATTCTCATCATGAAGAAGGTACACTTCCATCAAGTTTATTATGGCATGCTAGATTTGGACATTTGAACTATGACAGTCTCCGCTTGTTGAATAAAAATGGTGTTGTTGGTTTGCCTACAATTCCTAGGAAACTTAAGCAATGTGATGCTTGCATTCTAGGAAAGCATAAAAAACAGTCTTTTCATGATTCACATTCAAGAGAACATAGAAAAATTGAACTCATTCATTCAGATTTATGTGGTCCAATGCCTGTTCCTTTTGAAAATGGAAATAAATATATCATGACACTTATTGATGACTACACCAGAATGTGTTGGGTTTATTTATTGAAGAACAAATCTGATGCTTTTCAAACATTCAAGAATTTTCATAATGGATTGAAAATGATGCACAATCTCATATTGGGTCTATTCGCACTGATAATGGAAAAGAATACACATCAAATGAATTTGAAAACTATCTTCGCCAACATGGGATAAAACATCAAACAACTATGCCTTATAATCCCCAATAGAATGGTGTAGCTGAAAGAATGAATAGGACAATCTTGAAATATGGTACGATCCATGCTTTTTTTCAAAAAATGTAAAGATAATGTTTTGGGCTGATGCTGTTCTATGTGCTGCATAGATAAAGAATAGATGTCCATCTAGTGCTATAAGAAACAAGACTCCTTATGAATTGTGGTATGGACATGTTCCTTCGGTCAAACATCTCAGGATTTTTGGTTCCACCTTTTATGCTTTGATACCAAAGGTACATAGAAACAAACTTGGTGCTAGAAGTCGTAAGTGTATTTTCTTGGGGTATTCAAATACCTCCAAAGCATACCGCCTCTATGATGAAGAATATAAAAAGTTTGTTATATCTAGAGATGTAATTTTTCTTGAATCATCCAAATCTGACAATGTTGTTGAGCGGAAACTTGATCGCTTGGATAGATTCGCAAAAATGAAATCATT
>APFE030813638.1:34651-56496 GCA_000404065.3 Pinus taeda | reverse complement strand
GACTTCAGCTTGATTGGATACTCTGATTTAGACTTCGATGGAGACAAAGAAACTGGGGTATCAACTTCAAGATATGCTATGAGTCTTGGATCAGGAGTTGTCTCCTGGAGATCATGCAAACGATCAGTTCCAGCAGATTCCACAACAGAAGTAGAATACGTGGCAGCAGCTGAAACAACAAAAGAAATTGTGTGGCTCAAGAAAATTCTTGAATATTTGCAGGTAAAACAAGTACAATCAACTCCACTCATGATTGACAATACCTCTGCAATAAAGTTGACCAAGAACCCAAAGTTCCATGATTGAACGAAGCACATCAATACTAAATATCATCTGATTCGACATCATGTTGAGGCCAAAACAATCCATCTCCATCGTTGTTCCACAAATGAGCAAATTGCAGACATCTTCACCAAAGCGCTTGGAAGAGAAAAGCTTGAACGATTCAGAACGATGCTTGGACTCACCAACATCCCTTCAAATTAGGAGGGGGGATGTTGACACCTAATCCTTGTGATTGGGTAAATATATGTAAATAAATAAATGAGAAATATGAGGAGTCATCGGGAGATGAACTGAACAGTCTCTCCCTCATGTATATAACAGACCTACCTGATGGAATAGATAATACGAATCAATTTTTTCTTAATGGAGTTACTGCCTGGCCTGACACATTGAATAGCTACCAAACACGTATTGAGATATTATGTTGGAGATGTTCAACTTCATGGATACATTGATGCTGACTAGGAAGGAAATGTTATCGACAGAAAGAGTACATCTAGATGTTGTTTTAGCCTTGAATTTGCAATAATATCATGATGAGCAAGAAACAAAAGTTTGTAGCATTAAGCATCGCTGAAGCGGAATACATAGCCGCTAGCATGGCTAGCTACGAAGTAGCCTAGTTGAGGAAGCTCTTTGGAGAGCTATTTGAGCAGGTCCTAGACACTAAAGTGATACACTGTGACAACAAGAGTGGGATCCGTTTGGTAGAGAATCTCGTGTTCCATGACAAGTCCAAGCACATTGAGATTCAATATCATTTTATTCAAGACATGGTGCAGAGAGGAGTTGTCAGGCTCCATCACATATCGACAAATGATCAAATTGCAGATATTCTCACTAAGACATTAACAAAAGGAAAGTTCTTGTTCTTCAGAGAGCAGCTTGGACGGATGGACGTGACCCCTCCAAATAAGGGGCGGCACTAATCGAGGACACTGAGCCAACTCTTCCTACCCTGTTTGAGCTCCCAAGGTGAGGAATTGAGATATAGGGCTCCTGGGGTTGAGGGATCTCTGGACAATAGGGTACTACCCTATCTGTTACCCATAGGGTTGAAGATGTTGCTCCCCTATCTTAACAGGGTTGGAGAATGTTGTTCCCCTGTCTGGTCTTTGCAGAGTATACCCCAGCTGGCATCATACCCATAAGCAGGGCTTGTCGGGAATACTGCTCCTCGTTTGTCCAATGAGTTAAGGGTCGAGACTGTACTTGTGGTGTACAACCCAAGTCGATTATGATGCAGGTGTTCTACAACATGACTATTAAGAGTCATTGATGGGAAGATCGGCAAGGAGTAGGATTGGGTTGAGATGTTGTTGCCCTTTGAGATTTCGGTTTGAGGATGAGCTCCCCGCTGAGATTCCACAGTCGAAGATGTGCTCCCCTGTATGATGAGTTATCCTATTGCTCGGTATGGGTGGAAGTTATTGCTCCTCAATTCTTATTCTTTTAGATCCAAGAAAGTTTCAATAGATAGAGTTGAGCAGAGACAGTCAAAGCATGACAACAACATGACAAGATGATGTGAATATCAACTCACAGATATTGCCAGGTGGAATTCTTCCTAGTTGAGAGGGAGTGTTAATTTTTGCAACTAGGGTCAAATTCCACATTGGACAACGCAGATGACCAAGATGATGCTTGCATTAAATTCCTCATTTTGAGAGGACCAAAATCGACTTAAAGATCACCCTATTTGGTCAAGCAAAAGTTGATTTTTGAATTATTTTATTCATACATGTATTATGGAATGGGTCAGCCCTAAGTGTTGAAGGAAGTGTAACTAGGTTCGGTTTTCATAAATGTACTTTTGATAGTTTTACTTATTCAAGAAAAGAAACATTAATTTTATAATATATGTCAATGAGTTTCTTGCTCACTGAAGTAGGTCTAGCACATGTCAAAGTTCGATAAGTGAGTCAAATAGTCAAGAGAAAATATTGAAGGCCTTAAGGGCATGTTACACCATGTATAAATATATATTAAAGTCAAAGACATAACTTCCAAGCAAACTCAAGTCCACTCCTATGCAATGGCACCTTAAAGAAGCTCCTTCAAGCATGCTACACCACCATGAAAACTATCTGAAGTCTACTCAACAAATCAGCATCTAAACAGCCCTCAAAGTCGGCCTACAAACAAATAATCAAGTCAGCCTACAAGTCGGCCTAAATAGAAGGACGGTCCTCTATTTATAGAGGCTATGTTGCATGGGTTCCCGAACCCGGGGGTGGGGTTCTCAAACCCGTCCCGGGTTCTCGAACCCAAGTACCGGATTCTGGTATGGGTGCTTCTGAGAAGAACCCATAAGAACCGGGTTCTTCTATGAAGAACCGGTTCTCCATTAAAAAAATTTGGGTTCTTTTGTCTTGACAGGTACGAAGAACCCTGATGAATGGGTACTTGGAACCCCAAAATCAGGTTCTTTGGAGTTCATTTTAGTTTTTATTTTTAAATTTTTAATTAATTTAATGGGCTTTCCCTAATATTCCAAGTAGCTAGTTCTGCATATTTCGAGAGGAATTGGAGTACTTATGCCTTTATCCATTCAATAAAGAGAAATAGGTTGGGCTCAAAGAAGGCAAAGAACTTAGTGTACATTCATAGCACACTTTTGTCTCATATCTCAAAAAGATCTTGGTTATAAGGAGGGTCCTTTCAAGAGATGGGACCAATACACAGATTATGCTATGTGTGTGGGCGAGGAGATACAACCAGATGACCTTATTGAGCTACCTCTAGTTGCTATGGATGATAAAGAGCCTCAAGATGAGAGTGATTCCTACCTGGAGAGCATGCTAACTGAAGATCTAAGTGATGTTGATGACATGGCTTGAGGAAGCCATTGTTCATTATTAGTTATTTTTATTTTAGTATTTTAAAATTTCCTAGTTTCTGTTTGGAGATGCCTTAAGGCAAATTTTGAATGTAGAATGACAATGGACATATATCATGATTCTTATTAATATTTAAACTCCAATTTGCACTTGATATAACACTAGAAATTTTGAAATTTCATTGTGAATGTTGAATGTTCAATGATGTGCATGTTTAAATATTTAAAGTTTAAATCATAAGTATTTTAGTTTACTTGTTTAAAGTTGAAAAATATACAAATTCACATATATTATAATTTATAAAATATAATATTTATATATTATATATATAAATTATAATATACCCCCAACGAACCCGCGCACCCTGTTTCAAAAAATGACATTCCCGTCCCCGTCCCCGTACCCGTCCTCATCCCCGAACCCACGTTTCCTGGCAACATAGGTACCATATATATATAGTTCCAACTTCTGACAAGTTCGCTAGGAGCTTAAGCCAACTTCTATGAGTTCTTAGAAGAAGCTTTTAACTGTGATGGACGAAAGCTAACTCAAAAGAGGCTAATCTACTTGCAGAAAGAAGCTGAAAGCTGAAAGGAAATGCAAACCCTAGTTTTGCCGACTAACCCTACTGGTGCAAGAAAAGAGATGAAAGCTGCTGAAATGGATGCCATTGACTCTTTGAGAGGTAAAATGCATGTGACTAAGCTACTTCTGAAGGAAAATATGGAAAACGCATCTTTTTGTATTTTTGAGTAATTTTGCAGAAATATTATGCATGTGCTTTAACTGTTTTTTACTGTGCAGAGGTTGATTGGCGAGAGGAAATGGAGTGGGCGCTTGCAGGAGGTTGGGAATGTGAGAAGAGGGCTTAAGGGGTCCCTACCACGCTTCCAGAGAGTTTCACACTGATCAGATCTCGAAAAACTGCTCAAGTGAACTTCTACAGGAAGTCTGAAGGGGTTCTACAAGATGTTCTATAGGAAGTTCTACAGGAAGAGCCGAAAGAGGATTTTAGAGGGTTGATGGTGGAAAAACAGTGGGAAAGTGGAAATGGAAGATGGATGAGGATGTGAAGGGGTCTAGGACCTGGTAAATGAAGCTAAGGAGTGATGAAGGTGGTTGGATTTGTTCAAGGATGGAAGGAGCAATGTTGCACAAGAATGTAGAAACTAGGGCAAATTGGAAAAGTGTGGCACATGAAGGGAAGGAATCTTGGATTAGGGGTTAGAGCAGGTTGTATGATGGAGGAAGGATAGGCAGGGATGTATTACAGGTGCTCTGCACACTATTTTCCAAAAATGATCGAACAAAGACTAGAAAAACCAGAGGATCTATCTATTTTGACCTAATCTGACCTAAAAACTAGAAACATGATGAACAGAAGTTTATAGACAAGAAATCATGCAAGATAACTGTGGAAACTAAGCAAGAACAGATATAAACATGCAAGTACAACTGGTATCAACTTTTCCAACTAAAAATCTAACACTAGCAATTGCATGAAAAGGCAAAAACAGTGTTTTTGTGGCAGCAAGTATGCCTTGGTCTCAGCTCATGGTCCCAAGGAGGGAGAGGTGAAATCAAGGATTGCTTGATGGCCTTTTTGTGGATCTTTCCTGTTACCAAACAATCAAATCAACCTGAAGCATGAAAAACTATCTCAATCATCAAAAACAACCTAAGTAACAAAGCAAGATTTTAACCTAAATAACAGAAATTATTCTATGAATGCAGCAAAGACACATAAAAGTACACAAAGGAGGTACTGGCACTTGGGTTGGGCCCAACCCCAAGAGCTACAGCCTCCTAAGAAAGATCAGAGCTGGTGCAAAGCTAGATTCATCTTTATTGATCAAAAAATAATAGTTACATCCCAAAAACTATCTACAAGAAAAAGCTCGAAAATGTGCTGATACAGGGTTGTGCTAGAGTGCGAAAATAGACTAAAAAATGACTAAAATCTAACTAACAAAACTGAGGCCCTAAGCCTTCTTATTTATACAAATTGAGGACTCCAACAATCCTCCTAAACTTTAGGAACTCGGCTACCAAAACTTGCAGTTAACAGCAACTTTACTAGCCCTGCTCGGCTGCCCTTGTGATTATCGATGTGGTGGCCCTTGAGCTCCGAGCTGCTGGTGGAGAATTCAAGGTAAGGGCTCATAAATGAAGGGGACACCCTCCTACAAATCCTCTCCCTTGTTCTTCCATGAATTTGGCTGCCAAATGCTCATTAAACTTTTGATTTTGTCTCAAAATTGACCAAAAATCTGCATAAAGCACACATTAGACTTTTTGGCATAATGACTAACCCAATTCACTCTATTAGCATAAATATAATCAAAAACATGCAATAAACTAATGAGAATGGTGGATTAAGTCGAATTAAGAGGTAAAATGAGCCCATATAATTATCCATTTCTCGGGCTCATCAACCGGTTTTCCCAAGTTGGGTTTTTCCGAGGACGAGTTGTCCAAAAATAACAGTGTCACTTGTGTGTTTGCTATTTCTTTCAATTGTTGATCTGTAGATGGTTGAGACTATATTGTGTTTATTTCGATATTTATATGTTTAAATAACTTGTTCATAATTAGCAAATAGGAGAAATAAACCAGAGAATACAAATAAAATTTCTAACAGGTAATACATAGAAATTTCATCATGGTATCAGAGCTAGGTTGCAGATCACATGAGAGCTGAAGGCACCTCCTAAAGCAGAACATTTTGCAACAAACACAGTTGTCCCGAGCGACATAAGTTGTTCCTAGCAAAAAGCAGAAGAGAAGGGTTGACGCAGAGGGACTGCGTCATCAGTTCGGGCCAAAGAGAGGTCAGCGCAGAAGCTGAGGGTAGAAAAGGGCTCACGAAGAGCCACGTGGAGACCAAGAGGGTTGACACAGTTGGCTTGGCGAGCATTTCAGCTAGTGTCGGGATTACGCAAGCTTAGAGGCTCAATCCTTCGATTGTTGGGGCTTAGGAAGCTATGGGCAGTTTGCGAGGAGTGAAGGTGGTGGGGTATTGTTGCTGCCGAGACAGAACAGTACCTAACGGCACAAAACCAAGGCAGAGGGAGTCGCTACCGAGGCGGATTTCTAGCCAAGGAATCCAGATCAGTGTTGCAGGTGCATAGGAGATCAGAGAGGTGCGACTCGACAGTTGGCAGGCGGATTTCCAGGAGGGAAATCGAGACTCAGAGGGAGTCAAGCAGAGAACTTCCAAGAGGGAAGTAGCGACTCAGAGGGAGTCGAAGAAAGAACTTCCAAAGGGAAGTAGAGACTCAGAGGAGTCGAAAAGAAGAGTAGAGAGATGGCCATGAATGGATTGAGGGATCAAGACATGCTAGACAGGGCATCCAACTTTGTCGTTTGGAAGGCCAGGATCCTATCCATTTTAGATAGACATCGCATCAAGGCCTTCGCCTTGAGAATAGTGGCTATCCTAGTTGACCCGGCTGACAATGGAAAGTACGAGGCAATGGCCAAGCTGAAATACATCATCCTTGATGGGGTCAAGGATCGTGTAGTCCAACATATTGCCAAGAAGGAGACGACAAAGGAAATGTGGGACGCCTTGAAGAAGTTGTACTAGCATACTTCCGTGCAGAGGAAGATGTTACTCAAGAATCAGTTGCAGTCATACCAGATGCAGAAGGCGGAGCAGATAGATCACTTCCTCGACAAATTGAAGGAGATCCCGGACCAACTAACTTCCATGGGGCCACGCTGGATCAGGAGTTGATGGTGAGGACCACCCTAAACGCAGTCTCTGAGGAGTGGGAGACATTTCTCCAGAGCATTCTGGGCAGGGCAAATCTTCCAGATTGTGAAGAATTGTGGGCAACTCTTCGCCAAGAAGAGATCAGACGGCTATCCAAGACAGGAAGTAGCAGCAAAGGAGTCTGGATCAAGAAGGAAGAGGAAGAGGATGCAACTCTGGCATCATCAAGGAAGCAAGAGAAGAGAAAGAAAGAGGACCTCTCCAAGATTAAATGTTTCAACTGTGGGGAACTGGGGCATTATGCGAACCAATGTCCGACAAAGAAGAATAAGGGAGAGGTGCCTGACTCCAAGGCAACGCCACCGAAGGCGGAAAAGGAGGTAGAGGAGGAAGACGATTGTGCCATGAGTGCTCATGTACCTTTAGAGAAGAGGTGGGGAGACATCAAGTTGTAGTCACGAAGACTACAGGCGATGAGGGGTAGGATCCTTGAGGTACCCAAACTCTTGGATCAGATCCATGCTAACGAAGCCCCGAAGAGAGAGTAGTAGGACTGGCGGATGTGGGTAGGAACGAATGCGAATGAAGCGGCAGAGAGTGTTACAGTACAGTAGTACCCTGCAGCATAGAGTTAGCAGGCTACAGTAGTGCGAGAGGCACAGAAGAGGATGCAACAATGCAGGATGGCACAAAGAGGTTTGCAGCAGTGCGAGAGGCAGGGAGTTGTTGCAACAATGCAGAGGCAGTAGAGGGAGCACTTGATAGCGGCAAAGAGAGCTTCAGCATCGGGAGTGTTTCTAGCCTGACAAGGATGTCAGTAGTTGGGTGGATCAGTTACTTACTTCGCAGTAACTAAGTTGCACGAATGTAAAGGGAGATAACGTATAGATGCAGCAGTGGCAATGGCAAGGCCATGGGCAGTAGTACAGGATCCAGCAGTGCAGAGGATGTTGGGCGGGGAGGCCTAGCATCAACACAGGTACCAATGCCGTATAATCAGAGTGATGCTCAGTGTGGAGTATTACTAGAGCAAAGTCATCACTAAGAGGGAGTGTTGATTTGGGGTAGCATTGGATGTGCTCTAGCCATGAAAATTGGTGAAGAGGCTAAAGCACATGAGATCTCCAAGACCCATAAATGGTTTGGGCAGACTCTACCCAAATAAGGAGATATTAAAATAGTTAATATTTCTAATGGAGTTCCTAAGTCTAAACTTAAGAAAAATAAAATATTAATGGGTATTAATATAAAACTAAGTTAGAAGGTTCCAAATGATATCGATCAAGCCAAATCTAATCTTAGTTATTGATTAGAGATGTAATCTCGGTCGTTGAAGGACCAACAGGAAAAGTATAAGAGGCTTGAGGGTCAGTTAAAGAACACACTAGAGTGATCAGTCATTCGATTCTCTAGAGGGGGTTTGCAAAGAAAAGTCAACTCAGTGATCAGTTTGCAGCGAGGGGCAGCGAGTACAAGACAAAGAGGAAGAGATAGTGCGAGAGACCAGCGCAGAAGCAGAGAGAGGCAGACGCTGAGCCAGAGGGAACACGCAGAGCCCAGCAAAGACAACGTAGAGGCCAGAAGGGCTAAAGCACATGAGATCTCCAAGACCCAAAAATGGTTTGGGCAAATTCTACCCGATTAAGGAGATATTAAAATAATTAATTTTTTTATAGAGTTCCTAAGTCTAAACTTAGGAAAAATAAAATATTAATGGGTATTAATATAAAATTGGGTTAGAAGGTTCCAAATGACATGGATCAAGCCAAATATAATCTTAGCCGTTGATTAGAAATGTAATCTCAGTCGTTGAAGGACCAATAGGAAAAGTATAAGAAGAGGCTTGAGGGTCAGTTGGAGAACACACCAAAGTGATCAGTCATTCGAATTTCTAGAGGGGGTTTGCCAAGAAAAGTCGAATCGGTGATTAGTTTGCGGCGAGGGGCAATGAGTACAAGACAGAGAGGCAGAGATAGTGTCGAGAGACCAGCGCAGAAGCAGAGAGAGGTAGACACTGAGCCAGAGGGAACAAGCAAAAGCCTAGCAGAGAGCGCAGAGGCCAAAAGCACCTGCGTCATCCACGCAAAGGGCCATAGAGGCTGCGCATTGCCTCAAAGGGCTAACGCAGAGGGTTTTGGGTTGACGCTGAGGCCAGGTGGATTGACGCTGAGCTTCAAAGGTTGCTAGAGAGGGTTTTATGGGGCAGCTTTTCTGAATATCTACTTCCGAATAGAAAGGTATTACTGCCAGATTATTTTCTCTGTCGGGTGAGCCAGTTTGGCACCTAGTTGTACTCAGATACACTGCATAATAAAATAACCCTCTGAATTGTTGCACCGGTTTTCCCAAGTTGGGTTTTTCCAGGGACGAGTTGTCCAAAAATAACAGTGTCACTTGTGTGTTTGCTATTTCTTTTAGTTGTTGATCTGTAGATGGTTGAGACTGTATTGTGTTTATTTTGATATTTATATGTTTAAATAACTTGTTCATAATTAACAAGTAGGAGAAATAAACCAGAGAATACAGATAAAATTTCTAATGGGTAATACTTAGAAATTTCAACAATTGGGTCACTTATGTATCTGGTCAACACCAGGCCAGACTTGTGTTATGCGGTCAACACCCTTAGTAAGTTCATGGTGGAACCAAAAAGGGCGCACTAGGCAGCAACAAAGCACATTCTCAGGTATGTGCGTGGAACAATAAATTTTGGATTAAGGTACACCAAGGGCAATGATATCGAATTGAGAGGATTCACTGATGCAAATTGGGCAAGAAGTTCAGTAGACATGAAAAGTACCATTGGGTATTGCTTCGGTATTGGATCTAGGATGACCTCCTAGTGTAGCAAGAAGCAGAAGTTTGTAGCTTTGAGCTCTGTTGAAGCTCAGTATATGGCAACTAGCAAAGCAACATGTGAAGCTATATGGCTCCAGAAACTGCTTGTAAATCTATTCAGGAGAAGGATGGAAGCGACAAGGATCCTCTGTTATAATCAAAGTTGTATCAAGCTCTCTGAAAATCTAGTATTTCATGATCGCTCCAAATACATCGATATTTGATGTCACTTTATCAAAGACTGTGTTTAGCGTGGAGCAGTACAGTTGGAGTACACTCCCACGGGAAATCAAGTGGCATACATACTCACCAAGGCTCTAGGAAGAGCCAAGTTTGTTCAATTTTGGTAATAGATGGGTATGTTGGAAAATCCCTTTCAATAGAACGATGCAGTGTTTGAGAGGGAGTTGTAGTACAGATGGAGCAGTGGCAGTGGCAGTGGCAGTGTCATGGGCAGTAGTACAGTAGCATTAGTAACACAGTGTTGGTGGCAGCAGCAGTGCAGAAAGGAGATACTTCAAAAATAGAGCAGCACGAAGGTCGACAATGTTTCTAAATCATTTTCCTCACTAAGAGGGAGTGTTAGTTTTTGGTAGCATCAGAAATGCTCTAGCCTTGAAAATTGGTGGAGAGGCTAAAGCACATAAATTCTAAAGAACCCAAAAATCGTTTGGTGAAATTCCACGTGAATTGTATTTTATTTAAATAATTAATATTTTTAATAGAGTTCCCAAGTCTAAACTTAGGGAAATTAAAATATTAATGGGTATTAATCAAAATATGGGTGAGAATGAACTAGAAGGCGGATCAAGTCATGCTTTCTTAATCGTTGATTAGAGACTTAATCTCAGCCATTGAGGACTCAACACGAAAAGTATAAAATGGAGGCTTGGGGTTCATTTGGAAACACAAAGAGAGAACAAATTGATCAAGAATTCGATTCCTAGGGCAGGGTTTGCTAAGGATTTCAAATTAACTGATCATTTTGCAGTAGAGGGGCAGTGAGAATCCGGGAGAAAGACTTTCTGGAGAATACAGACAGAAATTCAGAGAGAGCCAGCACAGTAGAAAAGTTGTCTGTCACGCAAAAGCGGAACTATCGAGAACAACCGGAATAGCCAGAACTGCCGGAACTACCGGGAAAGTTGACACAGAGGACAGAAGCTGGAATTGTGGGGAACAGCCAGAACTGTCGGGAACTGTCAGAACAACCGGGAAAGCTGACACAGAGGGTAGAAGCCGGAGCTGCCGAGAATAGCCAGAACTGCCGGAAACTGTCGGAACAGTTGGGAAAGCACGCAAAAGGCAAAAGCCGGAACTGCCAAGAACTGTCGGAAATGCTGGGAACTGCCGAAACTGCCAAGAACTGTCGAACCCGCCAGGAGAACTGATGCAGAGAGCAGAGAAGGTGATGCAGAGCCAATGCAAAAATAGTTGGGGTTAACCAGTCTTGTGCCAGATCAGCCAAAATTTTGCTGGGTGAAGTGAGGTAAAACTTACTCAGATTTTCCACCAATATTTTCTCTGTAAAGGACTGCTAGATGAGCATCCTAGATTGTATTCAAATATTTACTGCCAAATAATAAGAATCCTCAGATCAGCTGCACTGGTTTCCCCACATTGGGTTTTTCCAGGGACAATTTTCCAAAAACAAGTGTGTCAATGTGATTGTTCATATGTTGATGTTTCTCTTGGCGTTTAATTTTCAATTCTAGTTTGTGAAGTCTGCAACTGAATTTATTTTGGTAAATAACTTATCATAAATAAGTAGGAGAAATAAATCAATTATTGCAGCTTATTTTCACACGAGCTTACACCCAGCACCAGTTATCACCCACAGACAGATGGGCAGACCAAGTTTGTGAATAAGTGGCTAGAAGGGTACCTGCAGAACTATGTGACGGGGCAGCAGCCAACGTGGGTGAGGTGGCTTCGTCTAGGAGATTTATGCTACAACACCACTTATCACATGTCAATTGGTATGTCTCCTTTTCGAGCACACTACGGATATGATGCACTTTCTTTTTCTGACATGATATTTGGAGATAGCAGGGCCCCAGGGGCAAAGGATTGGGTTCAAGAGAGCCAGAAGATTCTTCGAGCTCTCAAGGACAACTTGCAGGTAGCTCAGAATCAGCAAAAGATGTATGCTGACAGACACAAGATGGAGAGATAATTTGAGGTGGGGGGCATGGTCTACCTACACTTGCAGCCTTACCGACAGTCTTCACTCAAGCAGAAAGGGGCAAAGAAGCTCAAGCCACGCTTTTATGGACCATACAGGGTGGCTAGGAGAGTCAATGAGGTAGCTTACGAGCTTGAGCTACCCACAAAGAGTCAGATCCACAACGTATTTCATGTCTCGTGCCTGAAAAAGGAATTGGGGCAATAGGTTATAGTAGCCACTGAGTTGCCTCCGCTGGATGATGAAGGACACCTAGTATTGACACCAGAGACCATATTGGAGACACGGGAGAGGAGGCTGAGGAACTGAGCCATCAGGGAGCACTTAGTCAAGTGGAAGGATTTGCCAGATGAGGATGGCACTTGGGAGGGTGAGCAAATTTTGCAGCATCCAGCTTTGCAGTTGCTTGGGGACAAGCAACATTTCAGAGGGGAGGACTATAATGTCCCTTCCTAAATATTTTGCTAAAGAAAAATCACAATTTTGCCAATTTTGTCATTTTTCGAGCTTAAAGTAAATTTTGGAGAAACACTTAGGAAAAGGGGGTCGAAATTCCTTCCTTAGTGGTATGTGGGGACCACTTTCCCACAAAATACACACCCCTTGATGGAGGAGTTTGAATATATAAGGAGGGAGCTTGAAATTGTTGGTGGAGGGGCCCACATGAGGAAAGGGATCAGCAAGTATAAATAAGAGGAAGGCAACATCATTTGGGGTTTTTTGTTCATTTAACTTCTATGTGTTGCTCTAGTTGTTTGGCTGAGTTACATAGTGTTGTTGAGCACAAGAGTTTCCCAAGGAGAAAGCTCAACCTTCTCTTCGGTGGACTTCGAGTGCCACCCTAGGGAGGCAATTTCATCTATCTTTGGAGGCTGGGAGAGAGACTATGCAGGCACCAAGAATTTCTGGCATTAGCTGGGATATAGGAAGGGAGCCACGCAATTCTTGGTGGAGTGTGGTGCCGCAATTAAGAGCTAAACTCTTGCTGGGACATTTCTTGACCAAATTCCAGGTGAAGGGAAAGGATTGCAGGTGCCAAAGGATGTCTTACATGGCAATACGAATTTATGGTGATTGGGCCTACGTCATCTTGCCCAGGATTACGCAGTCATTTGTGGGGATTGAGTGTGGGTTGGCTTGAGAGAGGGATAGAGGAGTTGATTTGTTTGGAACTAGATTGGAGGGGATTTGCGGGGGTTTTCTAGACCTTTTGTGGAGCAGCAAGCACAACATTTGCTACAAGTTACATTTTATGGCAATGGAGAAGAGCCAAGCATTTGGGGTCAATTTTGGAGAGTCAAAACTAGAGCAAACACTTTCCGGGTTTTTTTGGGTTTCGGGCAAGGATCTCATAAATAATTTGGCAGAATTTTCTATGCAAATTTGAAGGGTTAAACAGGGGTTCCAAGACAGACAACAGTGCATTTCTAATTTTCTCCAAGGGCCAACGCAGACCTTTATTGGGGAGTTTTCTACATCACATGGGTAGTTGATATTCATTTCTGGTTGTCTGATTTGTGTAAATTTTTATTGTGTTGAATGTGTTGCATTTGCTTGATTACCACTGTTAATTTTCCATTAGGCATATTATATTGATCTCAAACTTTTGAGACTATTTTCTTGCTGGTATATGCTATTGCATGCTGTAAATCTACATATCACTAATGTGGAAATTTCTGAATCTAACACATCAGAAACCCCTACTACAATTTCTGGTTTACTATCTCCTACTTGTTCTTTACATTAACAAGTTATTTAATTGCATAAACATCGAAGTAAACACAAATGCAGCCTTCATAGATATACAGATCATGCACTGAAGTAAACAGAAACAATAACACATGGGACACCGTTATTTTTGGACAATCGTCCCTGAAAAAACCCAATGCGGGAAAATCAGTGTAGCAGATATGAGAGTTTTATTATTAAATAGATTCTTGAATACAACTAGGGTGCCAGAATTGGCTCACCCAACAGAGAATGTCCTTGGCAGTAGTACCTCTATCCGGAGACAGAGATTCTGGCAAATCAGCAACCGAATGATCAACTCCACAGTGACTCTAATTGTTCCTTGTGCTGGATAGCAAAAGCTGCTCCAAACATTGCTTTGGAACTGCGTTACTCTTCAGGAACTACATTATTCTTCAGGAACTGCGTCACCCTCTCCTGGTTTATCTACTCTCAGTCTGCCCCACAGAATCTTCCCAACACTGCCTCTGAAGCCCTTTGCGTCCTTTGCATCAGCCTCTACGACCCTCTGCGTCCTCTGCACTGCCTCCTTCGTCCTCTGCGCTATCTCCTTCGACCTCTGCGTCAGCCCTTCTTGGGCCTGCGCTGTCTCTCTCGGCACTTAACCCCCTCTCTGCTATGTATTCAGCCTTGGATGAAAATCTCTTGCTGAACTGCCTCTCGCTGAAACCAATCACTAACTCGATTTTCTCAGCAAACCTCACCCCAGAAAATCGAATTCTTGATCTCTCTTGGTGTGTCTCTAACTAACCCTCAAGCCTCCTCTTATACTTTTCCTATTGACGATTCAATGTCCGAGATTAAGTCCCTAATCAATGGCTAAGATTAGATGTGGCTTGATCGTCGTCACTTAGAGCTTTCTCACCCATTTTATATTAATACACATTAATATTTTTATTTTCCTAAGTTTAGACTTAGGAGCCCACTAAAAATATTAATTATTTTAATATCTCTTCATCCAGGTGGAATTTCTCCAAACGATTTCTGGGTCTTGGAGATCTCATGTGCTTTAGCCTCTCCACCAAATTTCATCACTAAAGCACATCTGATGCTACCAAAAATCAACAACTAAAACCCTAACTTATATTAGCCTTCTCATAGTTTATTGGGGTTAGTTGAAAGTGTATTTGAACATTTGTAAATCTTATCTTTGCCTTCAAGGCCTTAGCGATACCTTCTTCTAGACTGTTAGACTCTTAGCACCCTTGAGCTTTCCTCTATTGAAGACCTTTCTAGGTGATTTTATTGGCAAGCTCCTTAGCCATTTGGCTTGGAAACCCTAGGTCATCTAAACTCTTAAGTCTTACCAAAGAAGCCTCCCTTGTGGGGATAACATTTGGCCACAAAATAGTTGGAGAGAGGCCACTGAGGTGACAGTGCTAGTTGATCTCTTTGTTGCAATAAGACCTAGGTTGGCCAACGAGGTTTTGCACCAGGCCTACTAGATTTCGCAGTAACAAGTCCAAGTTTCAAAGTCATTTTCCAATACTTCTTTGCCTTCAACCCTTTTGCAGCGTATTGGTGGCAAAAAGTTGGTACCTAGTGCCCTGATTGGCAAAAATTTACAATTCCAGTACTGAATCGAACATGTAGTGCTTCAAGGTGTGAGCACAATTGGAGCATTTTTTAGCATATACACAGCAAGAAGAGAAATTGTTTGGAGCAAAAACAGTCGAATGACAGTTTATGTTTAGTAAAACCTTATGTTGAGGCCTAACCAATTGCTCAACAGAACCCCTAAATTAACTTTTGGGTGACTTTGATCTAAGATCAGAATGGTTTGTGGATAGTCAAGCACCAACATTTGATAATGAAAACATTTCTTGGGTAGACTTCAACCCACCTACACAGGAAGAGAAATCACAACCTTCAAGGCTAGGGAATTAAGACGAATTCCCACTGTAGACTTAGAGGATACTCAATCCAAGGATGAGGAGGAGGGTGATGATGATTTTGATGATAGCCATTAGCACTAGTAGCTGTAGTACTGTAGTAATATGCTTATTTTTGGACTCTAGAGACCATTTAGAGCCTATTTCTTTAGAGATGTATTGTAATAAGTGCTATTTTTGTTATATGCACTTTTGCTATATAAATGAGAATTTTCGCATATATGTGTATAACTGGTTTGGATTCATATGGATGCACGTGAATATATGTGTTTTACTTCAAAATTTGAATATTTTATTTATTCTCTGGTTGACCAGTTTTCTGGTCTGTTTTTTCTTACCGGTTCACAGTTCAGGGGATCTACTAGGAATAGTGAGATATTCTTATTTCTGTTTGTATCTATTTGGCTAACATATAAAATATTATTATTTTTTATAAGTATTATATATTTTTGGAGCAGAAATGTAAACGTTACGCATGCACATACGGATGTGAGAACATCTCTATCATACTGGGCTGTAGATGCACCTTGCTACTCTCTCTGAAATTCGACAACCATCAATATCAGCCTTCACTTTTTCCCATGTCATAGTTTTCAAAACTCTTTTGAGAGTTTCAAAATCTCAGAGGAGTTTCCTTTACATGGAGAGCACTAGCCTTATTTATACATCTGTTAACTTGAAATTTACAGTTTATCTCAAAATACTCCATGCCTTACAGACAACATGACGTTAAGAATGAGGGGCTAACTCCATTTAGAATATTGACCAAATCACTAAAATTCAATAAACATTGGTAATCGCTACTGCAGAGGTTAAAATTCCATCTTTGACAGTATGTCCAGTAAAAACCAGCAATTATACATTAGAAAAACAAGACATGCATCTGTGTCAATATTTATTTTCAAAATATTTCACTTTGCAATTTCTTAGATGTTACCTGGAAATAAATGTCACTCCAGTCGCTCCAATTTTTCCAATAGTGTCAAGGGTAACATTGCCTGAGGCCTATCCAGCAGAGAAATATGTGAGATCTGGGATTTTTTCTGACAGTCAGTTTACAAGAAACATGCAACAAACAAAAGATTTACATTTAAGGATTGAATTCTAAAACAAACCCACAAATCCAGTCTCCAACAAAGCATTACCCAATTTAATACATTTAACCATTTAAAAAGCAATTTCTATAAAGAAGAGTGGATTATTATTACATTCCTTGATGCTGCTAAAAGATCACATTTAAGAAAATTATTAATCTGGACTATAGGGTCTTATGGTATCAGACAGGCATGGCACACAGAGATATACATGACATGAAAATTCCAAGGTTCTGTTTGTATACGAACAAAAACAATGGATGGACGCCCTTACAATCTAAATTTGAAGAATTGATTTTGATTAGAGGGCAATGGCATGGATTATTTTTGGGAATTACACTGATGTTCTGATAATCTAAGACTTCCAATCTCGGTACCTTAAGGTTACTTTAATTGTTTGAGTAAACTGTAAAAAAATTTAGGGCACACTCATAAAGATGGTGGAGAGAGAAAATGAAAGATATATTTCATTACCAATGCTGGAGCAATACATCTCTCGAACCCCTAATCCCAGACATTAACATGTAAGCATTATACTGCTCACATATCTAGATACTAACCTATAAAAAAACACAAGTATCAATGACTCCTAACAAAACTTTTTTTAGTGTTACCAATCAAGCATAAACTAACTTCATCAGAATTTGATCATTGTTTCAATCCAAAGTAAGAATTGCTCTCCAGTTAATTTGTGTTTGGTGATGTTGCTAACCCAAGTATATGTAAAATTGTTTGTGTAGATGCATAGATTCTTATTTGGTATTGCTACAAATAAGAACTGCAAAAATTTTCCAACAGTTAATAAATATCAACTCCTACATCTTCAAGATCATGGTTGGGAATGTCGTCATTCATATTTAATAAGAAAGCAATCTCTGTACTTTAACTGTAACATGGTGACTGCAGAAATATTAGTCACATCATGCTGTACAAACTAGTAAACATAAAAATGATAGTTTATATTTAGCTTCTAATGGAACTAAACTCTCAAAAGCAAAATCGATAGTTACCTTTAGCTGATCTGTATGTCAAAGTGTTGCAAACATGTTACATAAGTAATACCATACAATAAATAAATAAAATTATTTTTAATAGAATGACAGAATATTTGGTTCGAACATCAAACGACAAGTCAAAAAGGCAATGACAAATTATAAGTTGAAAATAGATTATAAAGCATATGCAAAATTAGAAGCATGCACTTAACACCTTTAACTATCATGTATTTAGAGGCTTCATTGAAATTGCGATACAATCCTGGGGTAAAAATCTATATTGCAACTCTATGACTAAATATCCTTTATATGAGAAAAACAATCTTGAATTTGGTAAAGCGTGAACAAAAAAAATTCTGAAGCATTTCACTCTCCCCTGCTTTACAATATTTGTTTATACGGTGACCATTTGGGTTATGCTCATGATGAGAAAATGGAATCCAAATTCATGGCAAAAATGTTAATTAAATCCCTGTTGTCCTACAGAATGTCAAGGCACCGCAACAGCTCAGATCGGGGGTTGTCACCCTGATCCCCAATCTCTCCATTTAAGTTGTCTCCCAACAACAAACTAAAGGGGGTGGACCCTACGGAAATGGAATGAAGGAGGACTAGTTGGGAACCAACCAGTCTAGGAGACACAGTTGAGCAACCAAATACTTGTTTAGATCTAGCAAAGACTTAAATGATTCAATGTAGACAATTGATACCAATGCCTTGTGGAGTCAACTATCTTGCTAAAAAAATTAGGACCAAGTACAAGATGGACAATTGCTGCTAAGGAAAATGTTATTATGGTGAAAAGAGATGCAAGATGTGATTAGCAAAGGGATGAGTGAGTAGTCTTGAGGTAAGATCGTTTAAGGCTCGAGTACTTAATATTGATTAATCTTAGGACAAGAGTACTTAATGAAGACAATCTTACACAAGACTAATGCAAATAGGATACAAAGATGATAAAGATGTAATCGTTCAAGTAAATAATGCCTCTTAAAGAAAGATCACTGATATGTCAAGATAACCATAAACCAATGATATTAATGTCAAGAGAATTAGATAATTAAATCATTTACCCAAACTATATTCAATGACAATTCTTCAAGATCAACACTCTCCTTGTGATTTTTCTAAGATAATGTCAATGATTCCTCAATGCCAATTATTAGAAAAGAATAAGATCCAATTATATCGATAAGCCTTCTATTTAGATTTTTTCAAGTGTTAATGTAAAGTTATCATACACAAATAGATATTAGCGATGAAACAAAAATGTCAATAATACCAAGGCATAGATATCAATATCCAATCAGTGAGTTATTGCACATACAATTCAGATTCGGAACTTAGATTTTAATGCCAATAACCATACCAAACCTTGCTGATATGAAAACAGTCACCTTCAGGCACTAAATTTTCAGAGATTTCACTTAGGACAGCAGTAAGTTTTCTTATGACAGCAGTAGGTTTCAGGTGCTAATAATTGAAATACCTCACAAATGAAAACAGTTTCTTTTCTCAGCGAAATAAAAGCATTTAGATTACTATTTAGGACAGCAGTGAAGTAAACCAATGCCAATTATTCTAAATAATTCCAACTCAACTATCTCTTAGACAATATGAAGTGCAAATCGCTGTTTTAAATCATATTTTGAGAAATATATGACAGTCACCACAAATCATGGATTTATATCATTGATGTGTTTGTTGAATGTCACTGTTTTAAATTTATTAGCTTAATGTATAAGACAGTGAAAGAAATAGAGGTTAGGAAGCTAAACTTGAGGCCCTAGGCCTTGAACCTACTTGCCCAAATGATGTATCGATTGAAACACAAGTTTTATATATACTTCTCTGCAAAAATTGAGAATGTATCAACCCAGAAATTAATTTCTCTCCGCAGTGATAAGCTTGGGCTAAAATGAATCCCGGACAGCAGAGAAAAGTGGCTCAATGAGGCAGATCTGGGCTGGAAGGAAAGGAAGGTTGCAGCAAAGGCTTTAAAGGATAGTGTTAGGCAAATAGGTGAGGCCACAAGGGAGGAAGGTGCTGCGTTAAGCCTCAAGGGCTGCTACAGGCAGCAAGAGCCAGCCTTAGACAGCAGCGTGAGCGTAAAGAGGAGGATGTCAGCGGCAGCATGAAAGGAGAAGGGAGGGATGTTGCAAAAGCTGAAAGGGACTGCAACAGAGGAAGATAGGAGGCAGTGGAGGAGGAAAAATAGTTTCAAGGCTGCGGTGAAGCTACAGCAAAGGAGGCCGAGGTTTGCAGGGCAGAGGTGAAGAGAAAAAAGCCCATGGACAGCAAAAGGTTGAGTCGAGGAGCAGCCAGGAAAGGGCCACAGCAGGCAGAGAGTTAGGGGTTGTCTCAAGCCTTAAAAAATTTAAAATTCTGCCCAAAAAATTTTGAATTTTGAACTAAGATATTTCTGCCTTCAATTGTTCTCCAATAATTATTATCAGAACCCCACATCTTAAAGCTTCAATGAAAGATCTAATCAATTTTTAATCCTGCAAGCAAATTTTGAGCCCAGATCTTGCCATCCAGGGTCTAGATCTGGCTCAGATCTGAAGATTTCCTTGGTTGATTTCTCGGATCTATTCCTACACAAGTGAAAAGAGAAAAACCCAATATCCAATATGTACAAAAATAGAGAAAATCCCAAAAAACCCAAATGTTAAAATTCAAAATTATGTTACAAAATTTCAGATTTACACAAGTAAATTACAGATCTATATAAATAATTTACAAATCTATCAGATTTGAGGAATATGAGTCCAACTCCACTCTCAGATCTGTAGATCTAAGGCTCTTTCTAGCCAGATCTAGCTATTTAGCACAATTTTTTAGAGATAAATAATTTTAAAAGAGGTACTAGCCTAGAAAACCTTGTAAGAGAAGCTTTGTTAGATTAAGCCTGGGGTTTCAATCAAACGGGCTCTTAAGATCTTATACTTTGGGTGTAACGCCCTACGGTTTGTGCAACGGGCAGGCGCCGGGCGCCCCGGCGTGCACGACGGCACGACGACGGAGCGCGGGCACCATCGCAGAAAATGTGACGTTACGACCGCAAGAAATGCGACGATACAAAACAATTGCGACACTTGGTGAAAAAGTGCGTGGAGCAACTTGGAGTTTATACCCACGATGGAGCGAAGGATTGAGGGGCGGGCCGACCAACGGAAGGTGGGCAAGCCGACTCAGGAATGGCGTTCAGAAGGGGTGTCAAACCACAGTTTTGGGGATCGGCCGAAGGGCTACCACCCACGCACGAAGGCTATATATACATGGGCGTGGAGAGCTCATTATCATCAACGAACGCACTTGCAATCTTCGCAAGAGCTAAGTAGGAACTGCGCACAAGAGAGGAAGTGCGCACTTCTCATGCGCACTTATCTTGGAAGCTTGTACGACAAGGTTGTAGCGTGGAAATAAACCGAAGGTTGTGCGGAGGTGGTTCTGAGGTGCGGTTTTAGTGCAGATTTGGCAAAGGGTTATAGGTGACTCCTTGAGCACCATTCTTCGTACGAAGGAAGCATAAAATTGTTGTAAAGGCAGATTGCCTATCTTGTAAATTCGGTTAAGTGTTGGCTTGGAATTTGCCAAGCACACTTGTATTGTAAAAACTGATATTCTTAATAAACTGTTGGGCAGATTCACATTACGGGGAGTTGCCCCTCCCCTTTATACTTGTTGCAATTGTTGATGTTCTTGTTTTATAATTGCGATGGTTAATGAATGAGTATGGGCTTTGTTGACTACTGGAGTAGCACCTGATGATTATGTGAAGACTCCATGCCCAAGGATGATCCAAAGGACACTTGTACCATCAGATGTCATCAGTCAACAGAGTTTTTTAACTCTACTTCTATCTTCTCATCATCTTTCTTGTACCCAAATTCCACACCCTGCAGGGAATTGTAATAAGTGATGCTAGTATGATGAGTTTCTTGAATTTGTAACAGGCCTAGGATGTGGGACTCGATTAGCAAACGAGTACACCTTGGAGTGTTTTTTTTATCTGGTTAATTATCCCTTCATTATTCAGAGGCGGATAATTTTCTGGATTTTTTCACTCATTTTTACCCCAAAGCCGAAGTGACGGTTTGAAGATTGAGCCCCTGACACATCTTAGTGTCCAGAGTCGATGTATATTACCATACTAGATCACACAAAAGGTTTCGTGGAATTTGGCTAGGTCTAAGTAGGATTTTTTAAAAGTTAAAAATTTCCCGCAAAACGGGATTTTTTAATT
>APFE030813638.1:0-25934 GCA_000404065.3 Pinus taeda | reverse complement strand
ATTATGAGGAGTGTAATGTGGTGACAAATCCTACTCCTAGGGAACGTGTAGCCTTGGAGCAAGTGTTTGACAGACATGATGCATCAAAGAGAAAAGATGATAAGAAAATTGGCCCAGGGGAATTCATTGAAGTGAATATTGGTACCCCTCATGACCCAAAGGTTATCAAAATAGGCAAGGGTACCAATGAGCAAGAAAGGAAGAATTTGATAAATTTACTTCGTGAATATAGAGATGTTTTGGCTTTTTCATATGATGAGTTGAAAAGTTATAGAAAGGATGTTATGGAACATACTATCCCTCTTAAGGATGAAAATGCCAAACCCTTTAGGCAGAAACTTAGGCAAGTCAATCATAAGTTAGCCCCCTTGGTACAAAAGGAATTGCAAAAGATGCTTCAAGCTGGTATTATTGCTCACACTAGGCATTCCACATGGTGTTCAAACTTGGTTATTGTGAGGAAGAAGAATGGATCAATCAGGCTATGCGTACACTTTCGAAATCTTAATTTAGCATGTAAAAAAGATAATTACCCTTTACCTAATATGGAAACATTATTGCAAAAGGTAACAGGATCTGGAATGATGTCTTTGTTAGATGGATTTTCAGGATACAACCAAGTCTTGGTGAAGAAGGAGGATAGACATAAGACGACATTCACCACGCCATGGGGTACTTTTGAATATTTGAGGATGCCTTTTGGGTTAACGAAAGCTGGAGCAACTTTTCAAAGGGCTATGGACTATGCCTTTAAGGGTTTAATTGGGAAATTTCTTGAGATCTATCAAGATGATTTAACTGTTTTTTCTAAAAATGGAATTTCCCATATAAGCCACCTAAGGCAAATTTTTGATAGGTGTAGAGAGTATGGAATATCCTTAAATCCCGCTAAATCTATTTTTGGAGTGACTGAAGGGAAGTTGCTTGGTCATATCATTTCAAAGGATGGGATCAAGATTGACCCTGAAAGAGTTGAGGCTATTCAAAAGATTCCTTTGCCTCATAATATTAAAACCCTTCAATCCTTCTTAGGAAAGATTAATTTTCTTAGAAGGTTCATTCCAAATTATGTTGAGATTGTCAAACCCATCCAAACCCTCTTAAAGAAAGATGTTAAGTTTGTTTGGGAAAATGAGGGTAGAAAAAGTTTTCGGGAAATAAAGGATTCTATTGTCAAAGCCCCTGTTCTAATAAGCCCTAATTATTCAAAGGAGTTTTTGATTTTCTCTTTTGCATCTGAAGATACTATTGCTGGGGTGTTGCTTCAAAAGAATAATGAAGGGCATGAGCAGCCTATTGCTTTTATGAGTAGGTCCCTCCAGGGGTCTGAGTTGAAGTATAGCACCATGGAGAAGCAGGCTTATGCTTTAGTCAAGTCTCTTAAGCAGTTCAGAGTTAATGTGGGGTATTCTAGGATAATTGCATTTGTTCCCCACTCTGCTGTAAAGGATATTTTAGTCCAAGCTGATTGCTTAGGGACTCGAGCTAGGTGGGTCTCGAAGATTCAGGAGTATGATTTGGATATTAGACCTACCAAGCTTGTGAAAGGCCAAGGATTGGCCAAAATCTTGACTGAAGGGAATGAGAAAGTGATAGGAATGATTTGTCAAAATGATTTGGAATTAACTTCATCAAAACTTCAAGAATTGGGTCAACTTGAATGGTATAAAGACATTATTTATTATTTGCAAAATTTGTCATGTCCTAACCATTTAGTTGGCCATAAGAGAAGAGCATTAAGGCTTAGAGCAACTAAATATTGCATTATGAAGGATGGTCTGGGTTGGAGAAATCCTCAGGGGGTAATACTTAGGTGTGTTGATGAAGTTGAAGCCAAAAAGCTTATATCTGAGTTTCATTCAGGATTTTGGGGAGGGCATTATGCTGCTAAGACTACTACCCACAAAATTTTGAGGGCTGGTTATTTTTGGACTTCTATTTTTGCTGATGTGCACAAGTATGTTAGAGGTTGCCAAGCTTGTCAACTATTCACTGGGAAGCAGAAGTTAGCCACTTTGCCTCTTCAGCCTGTGGTCGTGGAGGCTCCCTTTCAACATTGGGGGCTAGACTTTATAGGGAAATTTAATGAAAATTCAAGTAATGGCTACTCATGGATTATAACTGCCACTGATTATTTTACTAAATGGGTAGAGGCCATCCTACAAAACACGCCACTGAAAAAGTAGTGATAGATTTTCTTGAAGATAAGATTATCACCCGTTTTGGTGTCCCTGCCAAAATAACCACCGACAATGCCAAGGCTTTTAGCTCTGCTGAATTCTCATCATTTTGCTTTAAGTATGGCATTGTTTTATCCCATTCATCAAACTACTATCCTCAAGGTAATGGCTTAGCAGAGGCTAGTAATAAGAATTTGATAACCATAATCAAGAAGATAGTAGGGGATAACAAACGGGCATGGGACAGTAAAATTAAATATGCTTTGTGGGCTGATAGGATTACAAAGAAGAGTTCAACTAGGAAGAGTCCCTTTGAGTTAGTTTATGGCTTGGATGTTACCCTTCCTGTGCATTTGAGGTTACTAGCTTACCAATTGCTACAAAGTCTTACATCTAATAAAGATGTTGTGCAATGCAAGATTGACCAAATTGTAGAATTGGATGAAACCAGAAGAAGAGCATTTGAGCATTGTTGTAAAAATCAATCTAAAGTAAAAAGAAATTTTGACAAATCATCTAGGAATAGAATGTTTTCTAACAATGATATGGTTTTGTTATGGGATCGCAAGAATGAAAAGCCAGGAAATCATGGTAAGTTTGACAGTTTGTGGCTTGGACCATACATTATCAGGGAAGCCGCTGGACAAAATTCCTACCATTTGAGCACTTTGGATGGAAAACCACTCGAGTTACCTGTAAACGGCCAACTGCTCAAATTGTTCTACAAAGAAATTATCTGATGCCATGGGGCATCTTTTTGTATCATATTTCTAACCCTATCTCGTGTCATTTTTGTTTAATTAGTTTTATTTCATGAATAAATTATCATTATGTTCATAGAATAAATTTCCATTTCTTCGTTTCTGTATTCTATTTCATTTGATGATATTTGGAATGGATACTGCTGATATATGTCTTTTGTCGGTGGATGCAGATTCCAGGTTCTTGCACACTATCACTTCATATCTCGTATGCATCCCCATATGGAGCCAAATGTTGACTACTGGAGTAGCACCTGATGATTATGTGAAGACTCCATGCCCAAGGATGATCCAGAGGACACTTGTACCATCAGATGTCATCAGTCAACAAAGTTTTTTAACTCTCCTTCTATCTTTTCATCATTTTTCTTCTTTGTACCCAGATTCCACACCCTGCGGGGAATTGTAATAAGTGATGCTAGTATGATGATTTTCTTGAATTTGTAACAGCCCTATGATGTGGGACTCGATCAGCGAACGAGTACACCTTGGATTGTTTTTTTCTTATCCGGTTAATTATCCCTTTTTTTCAGAGGCGGATAATTCTCTGGATTTTTTCACTCATTTTTACCCCAAAGCCGAGGTGACTGTTTGAAGATTGAGCCCCTGACACATCTTAGTGTCTAGGGTCGATGTATATTACCATACTAGATCACACAAAAAGTTTGTGGAATTGGCTAGGTCTAAGTAGGATCTTTTTAATAGTTTAAAAATTTCCCGCCCAAAACGGGATTTTTTAATTATTTTTTATGTAAAGGCATAAATAAGTGGCCTTAGGAGATGTCTGGGGCGTATGACCACTCGAAATTCATCCCCAGAGGCCCAACATTCTCCTAGAGCCTACTTTGGGGGTCAAAAAATGACTCAGAGTCCCTCAAAAGGCAATTTTTCAAGTGACAATGGCAAAAATGAAGAAAAAATTCAAAAAAATGAATAATTGGAAAAATTTATAAATTTTTCCAAAGTCAAAATAAGTCAAATTTGACATGGAAGTCAAGCAAGGAATCAAGGGTGATGTGGCAAGCAATGTGGGGCCCACCACATAAAGTTTCAGGCTCAAGTCAAATAAAGTCAAAGAAAGTCAAAGCAAGTCAAAGTTCCACGTTGAGGTTCATCGTATGGCTGAAGATTCACGTTGATTTAATGTGAAGAAATTAAAGTAAATATGTTAAAAATAAATGAGTGGGGAGGGGACCCACCTCAGCCCACATGATGTACGCATATATTCCAACAGAAATCAGTTATGCACGTGCTCATTACAAAGAAATACGCTCAGCAAATTCAACGCAGCAAGCAATAAACTCCACGCTGGCAGTCAAAGTCCGTACTCAGGTTAACGTGGGCAACTTATTATACGTTGGCAACAACATTAACGTTGGCAAGTCCATACAATAGTTAACGTGGCAGCCAGCTCAGTGTTTAACGTGGGCAGCACATCGTACATATACACTCAGACTTCAACGCATTTATCACAGCAGTCAACTCAGGTATATACGTTGGCAAGCTACCAGCAGTCCACAAGCATTTAACGCAAATTTGAAGCTAGCAATACGCAAGGCAGTCCCAGCATACATGTAGGCAAGTCAACACTGTTTACGCAGATATATTCCAACAGTTTAACACAGGTAGTACACAGCAGTTTAAACGTTGGTCACTCAGCAATTCACTCACAGCCAATACAAACAGCAGTTTGCAATCCACGTGGGCAGTAAGCAACAGCAGTTATCTTCACACATGGACAGTCATAGCAGCCACTTGCCATTCTTCTTGCTACATTGGGATTGTCATCAAGTTACATGTGTCATTTCATTTTTCGCTGGGATCATCTCCCATTTCCTTATTTATATGAGCTTTGGGCTCTTATTGAATGATAGAACAAGCTATTGGGCTGGCGGAAGCTCTGCTGGATTGTGTACTTACCTTTCACATAAATAAATAAAAGTCTTTGGGGTTACTGGCTTCTTTTGTGGCGCATGCTTTGGTTGATGAGGTATACCTGTGTCGTTTGATATTCATTTGATTTCATCTTTGCTATCTAGTTGTTTTTCTTTGTGCATTTGGCTAAAGACACTATTGTCTAGGGAGGAGAGATTGGCAGCGAATCTCAAATCTCCTTTGGCTTGGTATATTTGTACACTTGTTGTAGCTTGTCCAGGTTCTCGGTTAATGACAAGCTTCAACTTGGTCCTCTATTTTGCCAAGGTCTCTTTTGCACTAACATTCTTTGCAAGTGTTTTCAAGGGATAGGTTTGCCAAGCTCTATTGGGGTTGAGGACTTCGGCGGGGAATAGTCACCTCCAGGATATTCAAGGGTTCCCACAGTTGTTTCAGCCCAGCGAAATCTCATAAGACATCAAAATATTTATTTTAAGAGGGGTTTCATGAGCCCTTTTGCTTGTTTTTCTATCTTGAAAAATTATCGCATATTTTCTTCATTTGAAAGCATTTGTCTATCATGAAAAATTAAAAAAAAAAAAATCTAAATATAAAAAAAAAAAGGAGTTCCTTTAGGGTTTTACATTAAATTTTAAATTTTGTTTTAAGTTTAATCTTTGTCTGAAAGGGCATAAAAAAATTTTGTGGGAAAATTATTTTTTTTGCCAAATTCAGTTGTTTTCATGTTATATCTTTCACGCTGAGATCTGAAGTTTCAAGTCGAGATACGAATATGATATCTAGTTAATGGTTTATAACTGGTGGTGGTTTGAAGCATTCATCTTTTTTTTAAATCTTCAGTTGTTGGATATCATTTGGGTCATTCAAAGAGCACTGTGATCTAGCTGATGACAAATGATTGCTGTTCACGTTTCATGTTTCTATAATCATCTAACAAGTAATCGATTTAATAACAATCTCTTAAGGCACTGGTCTACTAAAATAAAATTCATCTAGTGCTTATCTTATCGTGTCTCGTGTCTCCCAACCCACTGTTTTCCAGTGGGTCTTCATTATCTCATAGGGTCTACCCCCCTTAGCTGCGGGAGACAGGCTTAAACGGAGGGATCGGGGATTAGAGTGACAGCCCGCGGTCTGAGCGTTGTCGTGCCAATCTGCGCGACAACACTTCCCTTGGTTGAAGGGAGCGTTGATGTTGTAGCATCAAGGGGCGATAATCTCCCTTAGGTCATGGGTATTGACCGAGAAGCCATGTAATATGGTTGGGGAGATTGGTCCAGTAGCATCAAGGCCTGGATTGCTCCCCCAATCAAGGGTTATCTTACCATACTTCCATGGGTTTTGGCTAGTGGGTTGAGCTTGTGCCTTATAGCATTGGGCAAGTATTTTCCCAGTTAATAGCACGTGACGACATGTGGGAATGGTAAATGGACCCGAGGTTTCACCATGGGTCAGGTGGATTCCTGACAAGACTCCAAGTGATGACTTGGTAGATTGGTGACCCAAGGGCTAGTCTTGTGTGAGGGGGTGCCTGACCTGCCAATGATTGTGTTTAACTAGATCCTTTGCAAAGGAGATGTGACTAGTGGGTTACTAGATCCTTTTGCATGATGATGATGCAGGATACTTTCCACATGTAGTGGATGAATTCATTAACATAATTGAGCTCATTCAACCTTTCTTAGGATAGAGAATTTTTTATTCAACAAGAGAACATCTAGGAAAATCATTATGAACACCTCCCTAGCTAAGAGGGAGTGTTGAATTTTTGTAGCTATGGTCAGTATTCATATGAAAGAGATGATAAATACAAATGTATACTTCAAGTCGACTTCAAAAGAAGGAAATTTTGATTTTTGAATTGTTCTTTTAGCCTCCAAAATGTAAGGTCAGCTATGACTGCTTAAGTCGGCCCAACTTAAGGGACATGCCCATTGGGTCACTCTAATCTACCATATACACTCCATTCGTCCTCCTCCATTTGCACCAATTCGGATGACCATCAGAGGCAGAATAAGAACGAATATGAGGCAAACTGGAAGGATGAATCTAAGGTAGAAAGAAGGAAGAATCTAAGACAAATTGGAAGACCAAATTTCAGATTAAAGGAGGCCGGAATTTCAGGAGGTTGAATTCGTCTCTTGTTGACCAGGTTTGACCTGGGTATGTTTATGGTCAATTTGACTTTGTATTTGACTGAATAGTTCAGATTGTATCTCTTGTTGAAATGGACAATTTCTCTAAGAAAAGGTTGTTGGGTTTTTTCCTGGTTAGGATTTTCCTAGCATAAATCTTGTCTCTCTTGTTTCGTTGTCTTTTTATGATCCTATTGGCTTTATTGTTTTATTGTTGAATATTTTCTATGTATAATGGCTTAATGATGAATGTGACACAAGTTAAACTAATTAAAAAATCGTTGGAATTAATTATTAGTCTAGGAAAGGTTTAATTTTTAACATAGTTATACCATCAATGATTGTGTAAAGACTTGTTTCCCATTAATTTTAGTGTGGTTCACTGTGCATTGGTTTCACAAGCCATGGCATGGATAGCATGAGGCAAAGGAAGAGAAGTAGTCACTTCTAATTACATAATAGTGTGGCTTTAAAAGAGGGTGTTGAATGTTAATCACACTACAAAATGTGAAATTTGTAGTTTTCCAAGGTATAAGTCCTACCGTGCCATGCATGATCAACTTCTATTTTTGTTCTTATTTTTCAAATATGGTCATGAATACAGAGAACATAGTGAATGTTGGATATTTTGTTAATAAATTTGAAAGATGTTTTGGCCCTAAATGGGAAGTATTAGGTAGACTTGTATGGGTGTTGGGTATTGAATTTTAAAACCAAGGGAATATATCTAAAGTTGTTGATGTGTATTCATAGGAAACAAATGTAACTCCATATGGAATGTGATACTGGAGATGGACATTAGATCAATGTAGCACAAAGACTTGGAAACTTAGAATTGAATGGGAATTATATTAACGACACTTATTAATATGATACACAATAGATAATGAGGTAGAGTCTTAAAGGAATTGATGTCGGAGCATTTGAGTATGAGAAATCATAGAGGTCTAAGGAGAATGAGTGGAATTCTCCTAGAGGAATACTAGAGGCACTTCAAATATTGAAGTTCAAAGAGGAAACATGGGTGAAGTGAAAGAAGGAATCTCAGATGTCACTCCCTGTAGTAGTATTGGGATAATGTTAGAGAAAAGCTTGAGGAAGTTCTAGATAGGGTATTTTGGAGGTCAAGCTCACGAGGCATATGATATCAAAGATCTTCCGAAAGCTAACAAGTCAACAAAGAGTAAGATACAAGATATCTCGAAGATTGGAAATGCAAATAGCAAGTTCAGATGTAGGAAAAAGTTCTTGAGAGGCTAGGTGTTGACAAGAGTCATTGAAGGTTCAGACCAAAAATTAGAAGAGGGTAGAACATGGTTCTATCCATTAGCAAAACCATAAGCTCAACGGGAAATAAAGATAAAGCTATGAAGACCATTGAGAAGTTGGTGACAAATGTGTGAGAGGAAAATCTCCAAAGGCAAATTACATATTGAATATCATAACTTAGAAGGAAATCAGTCTCTACCAAAAAGGAACGTGTAGAAAGAAACGAAAATTGATATTGTGCATCATTAGGAAACTCCTGACAAATGAAATGATTCGACTAGTCGAAGAAGGAAAGGTCATCAGAGAGGGACATGGAAAGCTAGTAGAAAGTCACCAGATGGACTACGCATAGCACAACAACCACAATGGTTGAGGAAGTTTGAACATTTATTTGAAGAGAAGATAAAAGACTAAGCATTGAGGAGTAGTTTCAATAGTCATTGCAAGAATGGGAATAAATAGATTGAAGAACTAGTTAAGAGGAGTTGATTCCTTGGAGATGTCAATAATAGACATAGGGCTCAAGAGAAAAGAGAGGTTCTTAGAAGCAATGTTGTAAATGTACTTGTGAATTCATAATGAAATGAGTAGAGTATGTTTTATGTCTAGGCATTAATTCTCTGATTGAATCTCTAATGTTGTCTTTCGAATTATGAATTGTTGATTTTGAGAACTATGGATTACAAGGTTTTGAAATTTGAGAGGACAAATTTGTGTGAAAGGAAGATGGAATATCCCAAGTGAAAATCCCATCAAATTTTAGGTTGCATGATTTTGGTATCAAATCAGGTTACGATTTTGGTATCAAAGCAGGTTAACTCTTTTGTGAATCTATGAGACGACAAAATTCAATATTTTTCATGTGTTGAGAATTGCAATTGTTGGAGCTGCACAAAGAGCTAGAATAGAAATTGTGAGCAAAGAACTCTACTATTCGATGAAGTGGATATAAAAATTAGAGTCTAGAAAAAGTGGGGATACAAAAGAAGAATCAACACCAAAACCAAAACCAAAAGAAGAAGGGTAGAATGTGTTGAAGAATGTAACTAGATTCGGTCTTCATAATTCTATTTGAGTCATAATGAAATGTATTTATCAAAATAAAGAAAAATAAATTATTATTATTATTGTTATTGTTATCTAACTTATTAAAGCATGGGTTTCATGATTGGGTCATCATATTATAGATCAAAGTCCCCATTGAGGACTTTTAGGTATTATATTGAGTCATTAGAGTAATTGTCCATTTTATAAGATCCTTCTTGGGCTTTTGAATCATGTAAAAATATTTTTTATTGAGTCAAATAAGTCTTTTGTCACCTCCACACCAACTCGGCCCTCACCTGGTCAATTCAACCTACATGAAGGTAATTCGAACCACATAAGAGGCTATAAATAAAGGTAGTTTGATTCATTTGGAGAATCACTCACACAAGTTCAATATCTAAGAGAAGAAAGCAGAAGAATTTGAAATTGCAGAAGAAATAGAAGGAGATTTTTTGGAGAAAGAAGACAAAGTTTCTAGGTTGTCTCTCTCTCACATGTGTGGATTTACTAGGCTATTTACTGAAAGGTCAAAGTGTTGCATCAAGTTTGAGTTTTTGCTGCTACATCTAGATTGAAATTATATTGTTGCTTCTAGGTCAAAGTGTTGTTGCTACCAGGTCGAAGTTTCCACTGGGTCGAAGTTTCCACTAGGTCAAAGTTTTTCCTTCTACTATTGGGTCGAAGTTTCTTCTGCTACTACTGGGTCAAAGATCTGCTGCTGCATCAAGGTCGAAGTTTTTGTTGGAAGGTTATCAGCTATAGAAGAAGGGAAGGGGTGACTTAGTAATTGGAGAAAGTTTGTGTTTAGGTCTAGGAGTTTTGGATCATCTCATGAAACTATTAAAGGAAGATTTGTTGACTGGGTTTTCCCCTAGATAGGGGATTTTCCCTGGCTGTTCGCCTACATCTGGTGTCTTTGATCTTCATGTTGTGGTTATTGGTAATTGTTCAATGAACCAAGTTAAAAGAAGAACACAAGAAAGTTAATAAGAATATAAGAATATCACAAGTAACTATCAACATAAAGAAAAACTTTCTGCCTTTCTGATTTTCTAATATGGTTTCAGAGCTAAGGTGAAGAAGAAAGAAAAAGGCAACCTGAAGATCTATTGAAAGGAGAATAAGGAGTTTTAAAAAGTTTGAATAAGGGTCATTAAGAAAAAGGATCATCTAAGAAGTCAAGCCTACTATCTTTGAGAACAATGTCTAACTCGATGAAGGGAGACAACAAATTAGAAGGAGCATCTAATTACAAGGCATGGAAAAAGAGGATAGATCTCATCTTCGATAAGAATAAAGTCTTGGATCTAGTCAAGGAATAGTAAAGAAGCCCACAAATGAATCAAGTGATGCAGAAAAGGAAAAATTAAAAGAAACAGAGATATTGGCCATGACCTTAATGGTAGATGGAATAAAGGAAAACATCATCCCATATATATCCAACGTAGATTTTGCTCGAGAGATATATGAGGCCTTATCCAAATTATTCACAATCAATAATCTTGGTCAAATTGCAAGTCACAAGAATGAACTAAGAACTATAAAGATGACAAAGGAAGATATTGTGGCATCCTTCTTTGTAAGGATAGCTAGAAACAGAGATGAACTTCACGAAATAGATGAGATAGTACCTGAAAAGGAGCTTGTAATCACTGCACTTCTAGGATTACCAACATCTTGGAGTTCATTTTCATCATTTCTCAATAGTTGGAAGAAAACTCGTACATTTGAACAATTATGGAATGCATGTAGACAAGAAGAAGTCAAAATTTCATTAGTAGGCAATAAAGAGAATGAGGAGAAGAAAGTTTCAAATGCGTATTCTACTATGACATCACAAACACAAAGGAACCTTCCAAAAGTTTAAAGGGCCTAGAAGGAAAGTAGACCTATCTAAGATTGAATGCTAAAATTGTCACAAGATGGGTCACTATAGAAGCGATTGTCCTGAGAATCCAAGAAATAAAAAGAGAAACAGGGATCCAACAAATGTTGCCAAAGAAGGATCATCATGTTGAGAAATCCAATAGGGTGGCAAGTTAATTTATTTATCTTATTATGAAATTATCTTGTGATGGTTTATTATTATTATAATTTCTTTCAATTTATATTTCTTTATCATCAAGACTAATGTCAAACAAACAAATATACAAATAGAATAGGACACAAGATGTAGGCACGTTGTTATGTAACCAATTCAAAAAATATAATAAGTGATAGATCAGCGACTTCAAAATTAGCCTCTTCAAGGGGGCAACCTCCTTTACATTACACAAATGAACAATTCTTGGATGATTCAAATGACCAAAACCTCCTCTATATATATATAGGAGTCTAAGGGTCACAATATAATTAGAGCCGACATAATAATAATATTGTAAGAGTACAACAATAACAATAGTGGATTTCTATGGAGCACAATAATAACAATATGGGGAAAAAATGGGCACAACAATAAGAATAAGGGGCTACAATGACAATAATAATAGGGGAATACACTAGTATTATAGGGACTTAACATGCCCCTCCTTAAAAAAAATGTTGTCCTTAATGCTTGAGTAGTTTTGGATGCTTCTGTATAAGATTCTCATCCTCCCATGTGAAATCTTCAGCAGGTAAGTTCTTCTACTTGATGAGATACTCTGAAATTGATCGATTTCGTAGTTGTCAAGTTCTTGTTTCCATAACTGCTTCAGGTTCCATCATGATTTTTCCTTCCTTGTCAAGTTATGGCAATATTGTTTGAATTGGAAGCTTGTCACCTATAACCTTCTTTAAGCATAAAAAATGGAAAAGTGGGTGCACTCGGGAAGATGCAGGAAGCTCCAATTTGTATTCTATAGTACCAATCTTTTGCAACACCTTGTACAGACCATAATACTTTAGTGATAATTTATTATCCTTCTTAACTTGCTTGAGGGACATTTGTTTGTGTGGTTGTAGTCATAGAAATACCTAGTCACCTACATCAAAACTTCTTTTGTTGCGACGTTGATCTCCCTGTTGTTTCATTCTATTCTACACCAAAGTGAGGTTATCCTTTAAGAGTTGGAGAACTTGTTGTTGATGCTCGATGTGATCTTTCACTGCTTGAACCTTAGAATTTTCTCTTAAAGATGATGTGATAGACGGTGGATGATATCCGTAAGTGCCATAAATGGGGTCATTTTTGTTGCAGTATGGAAGTGTTATAGCACCATTTAGCCAGAGGCAACCACTTGACCCATTGTGTCTGTTTATCAGATAAAAAGCAACGAAAATATCCTTCCAAACATTTGTTCACTATCTTAGTTTTCCCATCAGATTGAGGATGATAAGATGATCTATGAGCTAACTAAGTACCCAGACAAGAAAATAATTCCATCCAAAATTTTCCAGTGAAAATGGGATCTCTATCACTTACAATAATCTTTGAGTTTCCATGTGGCTTTTGAATTGTTTCCATAAATGCAGTAGCAACTATAATGGCTTTAAATGGATGAGATAATGCACAAAAATGTGCCTATTTGGTAAGTCTATCAGCTACCACCATGATGACACTCTTTCCCTTGAACTTGGGTAAACCTATGATAAAATCCATTGAAATCTCCTCTCAACGTTGACTTGAAATGGATAAAGGTTGTAACAGACCCGGGGTCTTAATTGTCTCAACTTTATTTTGTTGGTAAACCAAACATTCTGCCACAAACTTTTGAATATCAAATTTAAGGTCATCCTAAAAAAATTCCTTCTTAACCCTATTGTAAGTTTTTAGAAATCCTGAGTATCCTCCTAAGGTAGACGTGTGCAATTCTAAAAGAATTTTTTGTTTGAGTTGGGAATTCTTATAGAGGTATAAGCGATATTTGTACCATAACGAATAATTTTTCCAGCTAAATGTATTAGATGTACTGGGATCTTGCTGCAACTTTTGAATGAGTGCCCACACTTCTTCGTCATTCTTCTATTCATTCCTTGCTTCATTTATCCAATATGGTTGAATGATAGAAATGGAATAAAGCAATGCTTTCACATCCTCATCCTTTCTTGAGAGTGCATCTGCAACAACATTTTGCTTCCCTTTTTTGTAGATGATTTCAAAGTCATAACCCAACATATTTGTGACCCATTTTTGTTGCTCTTCTGAAAATAACCTTTGTTCTAAAAAGTATTTAAGACTAGCATAATTTGTTTTTACCTTGAAGTGTATTCCCATTAGGTAAGGTTGCTATTTATTAAGTGCATGTAGTACTGCCAACATTTCATCCTCATAGATAGCTTTGTGTAAATACTTTCTTTTGATTGGGCGACTTTCAAAAGCAATGGGTCTTCCTCCTTGCATTAAAACGACACCAATTCCATTTCCTGAGGCATCACAATCCACAATAAAGGCTTTTGTGAAGTTTGGCGTAGCTACGACTGCTGCTTGGCACATTGCCTCTTTAAGACGTTCAAAGGCCTTCATTGCTTCTGGAGTCAAAGAAAATGCATCTTTCTTTAGTAATGATGTTAGAGGTATTACTATTCTCCCATAATTCTTAACGAACTTGTGATAATACCCTGTCAACCCAAGAAATCCTCATAAATTCTTTATGGATGTGGGAATTTTCCATTCCTTAATGGCTTTAATTTTTCTAGGGTCTACCTTAACAACTCCATGAGATACAATATGACCCAGATATTCCACCTCATGTACTCCAACGAAACATTGGGATATTTTTGCATATAATTACTTCTCCTCCAATAGTTTGAGCACCCTATCAACATGTTGAACATGATCCTTCCAAGACTTGTCGTAGAATAGTATATCATCAAAAAAGATTAACACAAATTTTCTAAGGAAAGGTTTGAAAATGGAATTCATCAAACCTTGAAATCTAGAAGGTGAATTGGTAAGGCCAAAAGGCATAACAAAAAATTCATAATGACCTTCATCAGTCTTGATGATGAGTCTGGGTCTAGACTCGAAACTTCGACCAATATAAAGATGAGCACTGTGGAAAATCCGAACTCCTCTCAGAAACCACACCACAGTAATATAAAATCCAAAAAAAGTTCTAAATGTTGTTTTCGGAATGTCTTCAGTCTTCATTCTGATTTGATGATATCCTGAACGAAGATCCAACTTGGTGGAGTAAATTGCTCCATGTAATTCATTCAATAATTCATCAATGACAAGAATGGGAAATTTATCTTTAATAGTGAGCTTGTTGAGCTCCCTATAATTGAGACACATGTGTCATGATCCATCCTTCTTTGTGCACCAATATTACTGGAGCAGAGAAAGGACTTTGACTAGGTTGAATTATACCAGCCTCTAGCATTTCTACAACCATGAATTTCACTCTTTTGGGAATAAGGATACTTATAAGGCCTGATGTTTGGAGGAACACTTCCTGGAATCAAATGAATAGCATGATCATGATCACAAATAGGTGGGATGCCTTTGAGAGTCTCAAATACCTTGGAATGATTATCTAAGACTTTTTGGAGATCTGGAGAAATAGATGATTTCGATATGGGAACCTCTAATGATCATAATTGTGCAATTACGCCCCGTTGTTCTTTCTTTATGAGATTTTTTATGTCGTTAGATCTGATTATTTTTTTTGTTTTCCCTATAGTACCCCTTAATTCAACTTCTTTTCCTTCCCCAAAAAAATTCAAGAAAATTTCTTGAAAATTAGAAGCTATCATACCCAAAGATTGTAGCCAATAGACTTCTAGTACGACATCAGCACCACCCATTGGAATGGAAAGCATTGGACTATTCAATACATATTCTCCCGTGGATAACTTGATATTATGGAACTTTCTAAATCAATTTATGGTTCTTTCATTTGCAACTATCACTTGACACTCTGGTGCTAGATATAGGAAGCAATTCAATTCCTTGGTTATCTTACAATGAATAAAATTATGGGTACTACCCGAATCAATCAACACTATTACATTTTTCTTCTTGATATGTCCTTCTATCTTGAGAGTTTGAGTGCTAATTCTTTCCAATGCATTACAAGATATGATCAGATTCATTTCTTTTTTCTTTGGAGTTGGTTCCTGGTGTATATCCTCTTATTTTGACTTTTCTTGTTCATTTTCTTCCTCCTTTTCACAATCTATGTAAAATAATTTCTTCTCAGCGCACTTATGACCTTTAGTGTATTTTCTATCACAATTGTAACAAAGTCATTTTGCTATTTTTTCTTCCAATTGTTGTGGTGTCAACTTTGTAGGTTATGGAAGGTTAGAGGCAGTAACACTTCCATCTTTATAGTTGTGAGTGGTAGGCTTCATTGTTTCCATAATTTTGATTTCAGTTTTTCTTGCCAACCTGAATGCCTTCTCCAATGGATCGGGTTCTCAAAGACGAACCTCATGTTGGATGTTATCCTTTAAAGTCTCTATGAACACATCAATCCTTTGCCCCTCTAGAATATCATTTACCCTTATATTCAATTTTTGGAAGTCCTCAATGTGCTCCACCATTGAACCAATTTTGTTTTAAATTTATCAATTAGCTAAAGAAGGTGTTTCTCTTTGTATCCTCATAATGTGCTATCATTTCCTCCATAAAAATTTACCAAGTAAAAATTTGTTTACGAGAGCAAAGCCATCGATACCATACAAACTGATTGGGTTCAAAATATAAAGTTGCAATGTGTACCTTTTGTGTGTTTTTCACATTATGGAGATCGAAATATTGTTCCATCTGTAGTATCCTTGTTACGAGATCCTTGTCATCAAACTTCCTCATATCGATCTTTGGAACGTGGTGGGTCTTCAATCCAAAATTAGAATCTATGAAATCATGATTAACATTTCTTTTATTCCTCATCATGAGATTCCTCTACTACCTTTTCGCCATTAGGAAGTATTTCTTGGAGCAACTTTGTTAAACGTTACATGTCTTTCTTTAAATCTTCCATGTCGTCTTTCAGTTTTTCTTCTATACCTTTGATCTTAGCTTCCATGCCATTTTTCAAACCATTCATCTTAGCTTTGATTCCATTCTTCAAACCATCCATCTTAGCTTTAGTTACTTTTTGTGAAAGCGAAATTTGTTGCAATTGGTCTCGTAATTTTGATATATCATGTTGCATTTCTTCCTCTTCTTCATGTGTCACAGTAGGAATTTATGTTTTCTTACTAGGTGTTTCCATTTTCTTTCTTTGATTCATCAATTAATGATAATTATGCTTCACAATTCCCTTTTAATCACTTCAACCACTTTCTCAAACAAAACTTATGCAAATTTAAAAAAAAAACTACACATTTTTTTCGGTTTGTAGGAGCTCGATATTGAATCTGATGTATCTATGTAATTTCGGATCTCTAAGGTTTGAAATTGCGTCTTGTGGTAGCTCTATGAATCCTCTTTCCAACCCCACAAGTCTAATTGATATTGGATTCTCCAACAAATAGTTATGTCCAATCTCCCACGATGACTTGATTATACACTGGTTCATTTGAGCGAACTTGTATGAAGTGCCACGTGTCATTGTTTCGACCTTCAGCCTTGAAAACGATACCCAAGAAATTAAAGTTTGTCTTATTTCTGCCCCCTTTTACGAAATTTGAATCTGATTCTCAAAGAGGAAGTTATTATTATTTTCCCAAGGTCACCTATTTGAGATCGAATTTTGGAGCCTGCAAAAAGCCTAACGTCCTCGGATCATATCTTGGAAAATATATCTAGAAAGGATCTAAAATTTGTGCACGCGGTTAATGAAGGTTCATCTCAAATGGGTTTTAATTTTAGCTTATGAAGCTTCATAGAAAAACTTTATAGTGAAAATTCCACAATGACCTGTTTGAAGTGGTGAAACCCTAGAATCCAAAGCTCTGATACCAAATGTTATGAAACAACCCACAAAATAGAATAAGAGATAGACCAACAACTTCAAAATTAGCCTCTTTGAGGGGGAACCCTAATTTATATTACACAAATGAAAAATTCTTGGATGATTCAAATGACTAAAACCTCCTTTCTATATATAGGAGTCTAAGGGATCACAATATAATCAGAGCCGACATAACAATAATAATGTAAGGGCACAACAATAACAATAGTGGACTTCTATGGGGCACAATAATAACAATATGGGGACAACAGGGGCACAAAATTAACAATAATGGGCTACAATGCCAATAATAATGGGGGAATACACTAATGTTATAGGGACCTAACACACACAACCAATGCAAAACCCCACTCTAGGGGAAAATTCAGTGAAAAATTCTTCCTTCAGTATATTCAAAACAAGATGAGATGACCAAGACCCTCACAATATAGACCCTAGACTCCCTCCATCAAGTCAACCTTGTATATTCTATTTCAGTTCTTAGTTATGTGGTTAGTAGCTTATTCTTCAATGTGTATTCAACACGTCTTCCTTGCAATAATGAGATAGCCCTTTCAGTCATGCTTCAGTTCTTTATGTGATGATATAGTTCAGTTATGTGATGACTCACACTATTATGTAGTATGGTGTTGTGTAGATAGCTCAAGCGATTATGATCAACACTTCAATACAATTCTGCCTTCAGTCCCATTCTCTGGAATTCCCACACTTGTTTCTGAGATCACACAAATTCATCTCTGCAATTCTACAAACTCTTCTCTCTAAAATTGATCTGAATTCTTTCACTGAGGTATTCCGAAACCCTGTCACTTTATTCCACCGAAAATATTCTTTGTGATTTTAGTGAAGTTACATCTTTACTAGACTGTAAATTCACCGATCCTCATTTTCTGAACTTTCCTTCTTGTCATTTGAGTGAAGTCCTTATGCTTGTATATATAGTTGTTTTTCCATTATAAATGAGCCAACATGAGTCCTTGAAGAGAAGTGCCTTTATGTTTAGGCCGACGAGATGAAGAGGCTAACTTGATGGAGGAGTCTTTGACCAAACAATAATTGACTTTAACAACAACCTAAAGCCTACAATGGGGGCTTGACCTATAACAATTGACCCAAGTATGAAACCCATGCTTAGTCAATTAAAATAATAACAAAATTTCATTTGCTTTATTTTGATAAATATATTTCATTTTGACTCAAGTATAATTATGAAGACCGAACCTACTTACATTCTTCAACACTCCCTCTTAACCAGGGAGGTATTCATATTTACATATAATCATAGAGTTACATGGAATATCTCAAAATACATAATTTATGAAGAATTTTAGTCACTGCAATGCCATGGACTAGATTCCTAACCAGGGAAATCTATCCAAGGTCCTCCAATAGTTTAGGGACCACAATGCCATGGACTAGATTCCTAACCAAGGCAATCTATCCAAGTGGGACTAATATGGACTAAAGCTTTCAGCCAGTCTAGGTACCATCATGCTTACTTTCTAACCATCAACCCAGGGATCTTAGGTGTGTATCTGAGGCCAGAGCTCTACAACCAACGCCGCCCTCCCTACTTCGGGAACGAGACATCAACACAAAGTGTCGGCTAGATGTCCCAATCAAACTAATCAATAATTATAAGCATGTCAAAACATGTTATCAAACTTCCAAGAGATTTACCTGAACAAACACAACCCCAATCAGTAACAAACTTTCAAATGTACATATACAAACCTTCGGGTTGTTCCAAAAAACTTGATGTTGGTTCTTAACTTTCCACAGTAGGGCTTCGAGCTTTTTCAATGAATCTTAACAAAAGATTCCTCAACCATGCAGCTTCATGTCCTACTTCTCATGTAGCAACATATTCCACAGATCGATCTGAATTTTTCTTATCTTAACAGCGCTTCAAAAATACATTCTCCAACTTTTTCTATCAGGGAGTCCATCATGACTATGATATGACCTCCCTCTCAACTAGGGAGATTCCTTTTATCTGTGCTCCCTCTTAATATAGGGAGATTTCATCCATGCTCCCTCTTAATTTTAGGGAGTTCTACTTATGACTTCGAAGAATCTTGCGTGGCTTCCATCCTTCTCATCATAGTTATCATTACCATCACCATTCACATCATGCTTATCACATCAACTTTTTTTCACGAACATCTTCACTATCTTGAAGATCACGTACCTAAACAACTTAGACAGCAAGTACAAGCAAATCTATAGAAGCATGAATTTAACCATATCAAAATCATAGAAGCATTCAACTTTACATATCATATGCCCAAACTTAATTACAAGCAAGAGACACATACTCTTCAACATCTTGCTAGGGATTTTGTCATAAACCCTAGACTAATTCATCAAGGCTTATTTCATAACAACTTTCATTACATATAGGGTTTCAGTGTTTCTTCCAAAGGTATGACATACCCTACTACAACATATAACAAACCATAGAAACAATTCAAACAAATATAGATCTACAAAGTATCTAACAACTTTCAAAATTCATATGTTAGACTTCCCACTAGGGTTTCATACAAACCTTAGATTTCACACATGAGATTTAACGGTCAAAACCAATCACAACTCAATCAACAACATGACTAGCTTCCACTAGGGTTTGTTGCAAACCCTAGATTTTCTCAAACAAGAAAATATCAATCATAACTAAAACTCAGATTTCAACAATCTTACACAAATCTCAAATTATCACATTGACATCATACATTAGAGATTTTTCACTTCTACTAAGGTTTAACTATAAAAACCCTAGAGTTCAAAAAATATTATCATACTAGAGAAATAAACTTTGACTAGAGCTTAGTTCCAAACCCTAGGACTCATGACCACTGACAAATAGGTCAACTCATATATCTAGGATTTCATCATCATGCATAGGCATTTCATATCATGTGTTAGTCAAATTGAACTTCCCAAATATAAATAAGGGTTAGACATATAACAAATTTGATTAGACTAGGGTTTGATCAAACAAACACACACATCCCAAGGAATCCATTTCTAAGACATTATAAGGTTCTTGCTTACACACCCTATCAAACCCTAATGAATTAGGGTTTCAATACAAAACATAGAAAACCCTAAATTACCAATAATTCAAAGGTTTGGGATTTTAGACATTATCATTCAACCCTAATAAGTTAAGGTTTCCATAACCATACCAAAACCCCAAACATGACATCATCAAAACATCATCCAGTTACTTCAGACTTCTTCAAAACATCAAACATTTTCTTTCAATAACCCTAAGCAGATTAGGGTTTCACGCATTATCATTAACATACCCTTAAGTTAGGGTTTTCCAGAGAACCTTTCTAGGGTTCTATGAGTACAATTAAGGATGTTAGGAGGGTAGATTTATCAATTGATGAATCACCCTAAACAAGAATCTTTATGATTTTAGACAGGTAGACATAACGATGAACATACTTTTTATATTAAGATAATTTTATAAGGTGTATAGTTTAAGACATACCTGGAGATGGTTCTTGACAAAACTTGTAAGGATTCCTTGAAGTGTGCTCTTTGTATTAAGCCATGATATTTGTACCTATAATACATAGTTTCAAGAAAAACATGTGGTACCAAGGACATGATTTAATTTCTTAAGTTAGATCTTCTACGTAACCATGGATGATGGGATCTTGTGATATCGAAGATCAAGTTATTCATTTTTTAATCAACATTAGGACTTTTTCTTGACATTCTAGATTACTTGTAAACCATAAAACATAAGGATTAATGTTCTAATATGAGATTTTTGTATGTTATCTAGGGGTTACAAGATTTATCCTAGATTTGGCTACAGATTATATGAACCTTTTAAAATTATATATATTGAAAATATAAAAGCTTATGAACATACGTACCTTGTGTTTACATACCTCTGGTTTGATAGCCCATTATACTCGTTGTATATGCATCTTGTTAAGTAAGGAATAGTGACAATACTTACTTGATTTCCTCGAGTTGGTTCCTTGTGCTCAGCCTATTAATTCAAATCCTTAAGGCTTGTATTTCTTCCATAGGACGAACTTCAAATTCCTTTCACAATCTTCAAATGAATTCTTTTAGATCTTGGATTAAGCTCATAATAGTGCTCAATTTTTTTTACCAAACTTGGATCAGCTTATATAAGTAATTTGGACTTCAATCTATTCTTCAAGTGTAGAAGAACGGTTATTTTTCTAGTAGCATGTTGGTGATAATGATGAACTCCAACTCAACCCTAAAATGATGAACTTTTGCTTGTAGTGAAGGTTCCTTCAAGTTATATATCTTAACTACCTTTGATCGTCTTGGATGCTTCGATCTACTCTTGACAATGAATTCAATCTCAGACATTGACTTTGCTTCATTTCAAAAACCTTCTTGCCAATAAGGTGATTTTCAACCATCTTTCACCATAGCTCTTATACCATGTTGAGAAATCCAATAGGGTGGAAAGTTAATTGATTTCTCTTATTATGCTATTATCTTGTGATGGTTTATTATTATTATTATTTATTTTGATTTATCTTTCCTTATCAGCAAGATTAATGTCAAACAAACAAATAGAAGAGGGCACAAGATGTAGGCATAGAGCCAGGGAAAAACCCCACTCTAGGGGAAAGCCCGGTCAAGAATTCTTCCTTCAATAGATTCAAAGCAAGATGAGATGACCAAGACCCTCACAACCTAGACCCAAGACTCCCTCCATCAATTCAACCTTGTATATTCTTCTGCAGTTCCTAGTCTTGTGAATAGTAGCTTATTCTTCAATGTGTATTCAACACGTCTTCCTTGCAACAATGAGATAATCCTTTTAGTCCTGATTTGATTCTTTATGTGATGACACAGTTTAGTTATGTGATGACTCACACTATTATGCAGTATGGTGCTTTAGAGATCGCTCAAGCAATGATGATCAATACTTTAATACAATAATGTCTTGGTCCCATTCTCTGTAATTTCCACACTTGTTTCTGAGATCACACGAATTCATCTCTGCAATTCTATGAAATCTTCTCTCTAAAATTGATCTGGATTCTTTCACTGTGGTATACTGAAACCTATCACTTATTTCTACCTAAAATATTCTATGTGATTTGAGCAAAGTTACATCTTTACTAGACTGTAATTTCATCGATCCTCATTTTCTTAAATTGATCCGAACATTTCTTCTTGTCATTTGAGCGAAGTCCTTATGCTTGTGTATATAGTTGTTTTTCCATTATAAATGAGCCGACATGAGTCCTTGAAGAGAAGTTTCTTTATATCTAGGTCGACTAGATGAAGAGGCTAACTTGATGGGGGAGTCCTTGACCAAAAAAAATTGACTTTAACAAAAACCGAAAGCCTACATGGAGGCTTGACCTATAACAATTGACCCAAGCATGAAACCCATGCTTTAACAAGTCAATTAAAATAATAATAAAATTTCTTTTGCTTTCTTTTGACAAATATATTTCATTTTGACTCAAGTACAATTATGAAGATCGAACCTAATTACATTCTTCAACACTCCAAAGAAGAACAAGGCCGAAGAATCGAAAATAAAGGACTTATACTACTATGCTACTATGTCCCTCTACTCTAAGATTTTGAATTGTTTTTCTTTGTATTTTTAGTACTTATATATTTAACATGCTTTGGAAAAACATTTTTGAATTGTTTTGTTAAATTTATAGATATCCCTCGAGATTGGATTGAGAGAGATCCCTCACCATTCTTCCAAAGATAAGTATTTTACTCCTTGTATTATCTTTTATATTTGGTTTTCCTTTTCCTATATAAATGTGTTTGTATTAGATGCTAATAACATTTCTTTTCATATTTTCCTTATCTATGAAAATCTTGTTGATATGCTCAAGGGCTGTGGAGAAGATCTCACAAGACAAATCATGATAGAAGTTCTATTGGAATTGATATCTTATAAGGTTTGTATAACAACTCAAAGGTATGTTTTAGACCATAAGATTTGTTCTCTTTGTGATAAAGGTATATTCATTCATTCTAATAATTTTTCTTTACATTACTAACAAGTTTTATTTCTAGGACCTTTGAATCATAAAGATTCTTATTTGGGTGATTAATCATTAGATTGAATCTACCCTCATTAAGATCATCATGTTTGTGGAACCCTAAAAGGTTCTCTGTAAAACCCTAACCTAAGGGTATGTCAATGCTAATGTTAAAAACCCTAATCTACTTAGGGTTACTGCTGAAATCTAGAAAATACTATTCCTCTAATGTTTGTGGTTTTGATGGTAATGTCATGTTTGGAGTTTTAGTATTGTTATGGAAACCCTAGTCCTTTAGAGTTGGGTGGTAATGTATTACTAGACCTTGAGGTTTTGGTAAATTAGGGTTTAAGAGAAAAACCCTTATATATTGAGAGTAAGCTCTTGGGAATGAAACCCTAGGTGTATGTTTGTTTGTCTAATCAAAACCCTACCCTAATCTAGATTGTTATATCTCTGAATTTAAATGTATTGATCTTTGTGTCTTGGGCTTACCTAGTGGATATTGATATGTTTGTGCATGACTATGGAATCCTAGATATGTATATGTGCTAACCAAATTGTTGATGCTTATAGTGTGAAAATTCTAGGGTTTGTAACTAAGCCTTAGTAGAATTATGATATTCTAGGATATCGTGATTTCGTTTCCATTATGATGATAAAATCTAGGTTTTACAACAAACTTTAGTAGAAGTTGGTGATATCGTTAAAACCTTAGATTGTATTGTGCTTGGTTTTATTTGTTGACATCTAAGGATGGAATCTAGGTTTTACATTAAATCCTAGTAGGAGTCTAACATATGAATTCTAAAGTTGTTGGATGCATTGTAGAACTATAATTGTTTGAATTTCTTCTAGGGTTTGTAATATATTATAATAGAGTATGTCATATCTATGGAAGAAATGTTGAGACCTAGATATAATGAGATTGATATCTTGATTAAGTTACTGATGTGATCTAAGGGTTATAACCTAACCCGAGCAAGAATTTGAGGTTTAAAAGTATGTGTCTCTTATGAATTTGATGTCTAAAGTCTAATACTTCCATGATTATGATATAGTTAAGTTCATGCTTCTATATATGTATTTGGTTGTACTTTCAATTTAAGTTGTGCAGGTACATAATCTTCAAGAGGTTGACGATATTCATAAGTAAAGTTGTTTTGATAAGCATGATGAAGGAATTTATATGAATGATGATGATCAAGATGACTTTAATAAAAAGGATTGAAGCCATGAAATATTCTCCAATGCTATGGAAACTAAGTTGATCTCCCTAAGTTAAGAGGGTGCCTGGATAAAGGAAAGAGTATATCTCCCAAGTTGAGAGGGGGGGAATATTATAGTCATGATGGATATCTTGTAGAATAAATTGGAGAATGTATATTGAGGTGCTACTGAAAGAAGGAAATTGGGATTAGGTTGTAGAATATATTGTTGCATGTGGAGTAGAAAAGCAATATGTATGGTTGAGGAAACTTTTGTCAAGATTCGTTTGGGAATCCTCTAAGTCCTACTGTGAAAAAATGTGAAGCATCATCAGGATATTTGAAGACCCTGAAGATTTTTGTTTACTTATGTATTTGAAAGTTTGTTATTGATTGGGTTGTGATTGTTCAGATAAATCTCTTGAAGTTTTGGAAGCATTCTTGATGTTATCAATCTCTTTGATCCAAAGAGATTTGATGTGTTGAGGCATTGTGTATGCCTGGGAGGACATTTGACCGACTTGTGTGTTGATGTCTAGTTCTCGAAGTAGGGAGGGTGGTGTTGGTCATAGAGCTTTGACCTTGCATTACACACCTAGTTCCCTGGGTTTATAGTTAGCAAGTAAGCCTAATGGTACCTAGAGAGGCTGAAAGCTTTAGTCCATCTTAGCCCCACCCAGATAGATTTCCTTGGTCAGGAATCTAGTCTGTGGCACCATGAGTGCCTAAACTCTTCATGGTTCATGTGTTTTGAGATCTTCCATGTACTTGTATATGTATGTATGAATACCTCCCTAGTTAAGAGGGAGTGTTGAAGAATGTAACTAGGTTTGGTCTTCATAATTTTATTTAAGTCATAATGAAATGTATTTATCAAAAGAAAGAAAAAGAAATTATTATTATTATTATTATTATGACTTATTAAAGCTTGGTTTTCATGCTTGGGTCATCATGTTATAAGTCAAAGTCCTCATTGAGGACCTATAGATTTTATGTTGAGTCATTAGAGTATTGTCCATTTTATAAGACCCTTCTTGGGCTTTTGAATTATGTAAAAATAATTCTTATTGAGTCAAATTTGTCTTTTGTCACCTCCACACCAAGTCGGCCCTCACCTGATCAAGTTGGCCTACATGAAGGTAATTTGACCCACATAAGAGGCTATAAATAAGGGCAGTTTGATTCATTTGGATAACCACTCACACAAGTTCGATATCTAAGAGAAGGAAGCAGAAGAATACGAAATTACAGAAGAAATAGAAGGAGATTTGGTGGAGAAGGAAGATCAAATTTTTTGGGTTGTCTCTCTCTCTCTCATGTGTAGATTGACTGGGTTATTTATTGGAAGGTCGAAGTGCTGCATCAAGGTCGAGCTTTTGTTGTTGCATCTAGATTGAAATTTTGTTGTTGCTTCTAGGTCAAAGTGGTGTCGCTACTAAGTTGAAGTTGCCGCTTGGTCGAAGTTTCTGTTGGGTCGAAGTTTCTGCTACTACTACTAGGTCAAATTTTTTGTTGCTACTACTGGGTGGAAGATCTGCTGCTACATCAAGGTCAAATTTGTT
>APFE030813637.1:71567-100122 GCA_000404065.3 Pinus taeda | reverse complement strand
AAATCAACTTCCTGAGGAGATTTATCCCCAATTTAGCCGAGTTAATAAGGCTATTGAGCAATATGCTAAAAAAGGACACCAAGGTGAGATGGTCCCTTGAGGCCAAGCAAGCTTTCGAGAGTATAAAAACAACCTTGACTCAAACACCTGTCCTTACCAGTCCTCAGTTCGACAGAGACTTTATCATTTTTTCTTTCGCATCAGAACATATCATAGCCGCAGCCCTTCTGCAGAAAGATGATCAGGGCAATGAGAAACCAATAGCTTTCTTCAGCCGAGCTTTGAGAGACGCACCCCTAAAATTTCATATCATGGAAAAGCAAGCCTACGCCCTGGTCAAAGCCATTAAAGACTTCAGAATTTACATCCTCTACTCCCATGTGATCGCATATGTCCCTAATGCTATTGTAAAGGATATACTAACTCAAGAAGGATTGGAAGGCAGAAGAGGCAAATGGATTGCTAGCATCCTTGAATACGACATTGAGATAAAGCCCACCAAGCTCGTAAAAGGACAAGGGCTGGCCAAGCTAATGGCCGAAACAAACTTCCAAGCACTAGACATTAATCAGTTGGACGATGAAGCGGAGCTAGCGACTCCACAGATCAGTGATACCTTCACACAGTCCCCTTGGTATTCTGATATTTGCTTTGTATTGTTAAACCTGTGCGCTCCCCCAGGATTGTCCAGAACCAAGAAAAGATTTTTAAGAATGAAATCATCAAACTTTTGTGTCATAGATGGTGCTTTGTTTTGGAAAAATTATGAAGGCATTTTGCTTAAATGTTTGACTATAGATGAAACTAACAGCGTCATGAGAGAATTTCATGCAGGTGACTGTGGAGGACAGTTATATTGGAAATCTACGGCGGACAAGATCTTACGAGTTGGTTATTACTGGCCTTATTTGTTTATAGATGTGAAAATATGTATTGCCTCATGCCACAAATGCCAAACCTTTGAAGGAAAAGGAAAGCTATTGCCTCTGCCCCTAAAGCCCATTTCAACCGAGAAACCTTTTCAACAATGGGGTCTTGACTTCGTCGGAGAAATTCATCCCTCCTCCTCGGGCCAGCACAAATGGATTTTAACAGCCACCGACTATTTTACCAAATGGATTGAAGCCATCCCATGTAGGCAATCCAATGACTCCACCATTATCCAGTTCCTTGAAAGCAACATCCTTTCTAGATTTGGCTGCCCGGAGAAAATCATTACCGACAATGCTGCTGCTTTGAAATCTAAGAAAATCATTAACTTTTGCCACAAATACCACATTACCTTAGGTCACTCCATAGCCAACCCGCAAGGTAATGGCCTGACCGAGTCTTCCAATAAGAGCCTCATCAATATCATAAAGAGGATGCTAGAAGAGAACAAAAAGAACTGGCACAAAAAGCTCACCAATGCCCTATGGGTAGACAGAATGTCCACCAAAAAATCCATCGAGATGAGCCCCTATGAACTTGTGTATGGCATGGAAGCCAGGTTTCCTTCATCTCTGGGCATACCTACTATCAAACTGTTGCAAGAACTTCAGGCTGAACCAAACGACATGCAAAGAAGAATTAATCATACCATTAACCTTCAGCAAACCAGAGAAGAATTTTTCAATAGAGCTCAAGATCTACAAGAAAAACTCAAGAAAAGGTTCGACAAGAGAACTAAAGCAGAGGATTTCTGGGTAGGAAACAAAGTTCTAAGGTGCGATGCAAGAAGAGAAGACAAGGGAAAACATGCAAAATTTGATTTTTTGTGGAAAGGTCCATTCGTTATCAGCGTTGTGCAAGGCAATAACACCTACTTTCTCAAATATCTTGATAACAGCATAGCGGAAGAGGGCCCAATCAATGGCCGAATGTTGAAACACTACAATGATCCTCCTGCTTGAAAGAGCAGATGGTAGTTGGTTTGTACATATTTGTATATATCAGTTTTGTCTTTTTTAGAGTTTATAATACTGAAAGCACGCGGAAGAAAGCAGGCGACACTTTCCAGTTTTGCAGAAGACAGCAAGAAATTAAAAACCAAGACATTCTGGCCTGCTGTTCTTGACTTCTCACAAGGATAATCCATCCCCGAGTGGAGCCACTATTAGCTTCCTGCTGCAGCAGGTTATTCATTTTTCATGATTGGCATTTTACAGGCCAAATATGTCGTACTTTGCTTGCTGCAACGCTCCATATTTGTTTAGCAGTCTCCAAGTGAAGAAGGCTACTTCAAGTTCATCCAATTTCCTTCAAATTTTGTAAATTTATTCCGGTATCGCTATTTTTCAGTTAAAGGGAGGTCCAAACAGTTTAATCTTGGTCTCCCTAGGTTTAAATTTCCTGTTTTAGAATGTAGAGATTGTAAATCTGTCCAAATAGTTTAATCTTGGCAGATTCTTAGATAGGTAGAAAAGCAGAGGAGCCCAACAGCTTAATTTGGGCTCTGGAAGAAATAAGGGTAGTAGGTAGATAGGAAAGCATCAAAAGAAAAATGAATGATGGGTTTGCAAGTCTAAGTGCACCCCCAAATAAAAGAAGAAAAAATGCTAGGTAAGTAGTTTGGGTAGGTAGTTCTGAGGTTGTTGAATTGCTGACCAGTTCCAGGTTTTCAGGTGTCATTTCATTCAGGACATAATCAGCAAGGATTTGTATGCAAGAAGCTCAAAAGAGGTATAACTGACTCCCCTTCTCTGTTCTCCCCAATCATTAACTAACTTCCCCAAAAGAGGTCAAGATCTGCTTGACACTTCTTAAGTTCCATCATCTTCATAACACTGGTTTAAGTAAAGATCTGCTTTACTCAAAGTTGTTCCATATTTTCTCCTAAAGTATGGTCCTACCCCCTTGTAACAGCCTAAGCTCTCCCAAACTTAGCGCTTTCTTACCAATCTCCATATTAACCACTAACATTGTTATTTAGCTCCCTATTCTTCCCATCCCCTTATTAATATTAAGTAAAATCCCCCCATGTAATATCCCTCCCCCTGGTTGAAAAATAACCATAAGTACTCCCGGGAATTGCTCAGTTTATCTGAAACTCAGCAAGAACCCTTGACCTCCAAAACCACCTCCCAGATACAATGGACTCCTTCCAAAGTATAAAATCCCTCTGAGAAAATCGGACCCCTTCCGAAACCTCCAATGCCCTTCACACCCACTTGCTTGCTCTTTCCTCCCAAAACTTACACTCTATAGAACCTTAAAGCCTGAATCGCGTCGCAACATCGCACTTTCATCTCCATGCAGGTCATCACCCATCCATCTCTGACAATGCGATATTGCGATATCGTTGATCGGCAGTCGCAAGCACCGAGTGTCCAACCCAAGCACCCCCCGTTCCCCGCCGACGCGATATCGCGATATCGCATCGGAGTTTCTTCATCACATTACCTCCAGTATCTCACCACGTCACTCTGTACTAGGGACCCACAACTGACGTCATCCACTGTACAGCCGACGCCATGCTTACGTCAACAGCCAGAAAGCCGAAACTTCGCGTAGGAAGAAAAATCGCACTTCGAAGCTCCAGATCAAGAAACAAAGGCAGTTTCCGATGCGCGATTAGCGCGAAGTGCTAATCATGCATCGCTACGGGAGATAGGCCATTTCAAGGAATCTTCGGGGAATATTCTGATTTCCTAGCCCATTGCGCGCCGAAAAGGCCCGAAGATCGCCCAATCGTGCCAAAAGGATCCGTTTTAAAGACATCAGCAGATCAATCACAGAGTTTAAAGTGTATTAGATCAAATCATCAGGCATCAAGCGTGTTAAAGAGTATCAGTCGACGGCGAGAGCCATCAATGTAGTGTCAAAGAGTATCAGTGAATATCTTGAGCAGCGGCCCAAAGCAGGAGAACATTTAATATCTTCCAGCAGATTCATAGAAAGAGGGCGAAACTACTTGAAGCTCTCAAATCGTCATTATTGCACATTTAATGCACACCAGAGCCGAATTGCAGCCCCTGAAGCACAATCACTCCAGCAGCACTGCATATAGTCCCCAAAGGTGACCTCGTCACCTGTTCCAATCCAGCTACCCCCAGCACAGCCAAAAAGATTTACTTGCATTTAATTCCAGCAACACTTAGATTTTTGAAGAGTTCTAAGCAGACCTCTCAAGGTCACTTGTAATGATGTCTTTCCGATATTTTGCTTATAAATACCACCCTGACCAATGTTGTGAGGGGTTGGTTGGTTGGTAGTATTTGTTGGTCAGTCTTCTTTCCAGCATTTTCTCCGAGCAAAGACTCGCACTGTAACTGTCATAATTTCCATAATCAAATATTGCTGAAAGCATGGATTACGAAACTACTTGATGTTTTCTCTTGGCCAAGGAATGATCACGGAATTTCTGTGCTTCTACATGATCCAATAAGTGTTCCTCTCCTCTGTTTAGTTTTATGTTTTTTACCACCTTTCCGCCTTTCTAAATTGCAGGAAAAAAGAATAGCTTGAGATTTGTTTCATTACACCTTAAGTTCAATTTCTGCGTTTCTCAATGTTTTCTTCAGAAATAGTTATGAGCTTGTATTCTTAAATGATCTGGTTTACGCTGTTTCTTTCACATATGAGTGCATGTCTTAGGAATTCTTAACTGCTCCTGGATCCCATTCATCCATTTCTCCTCCTTGTCAGCATGATGAAATGATTCTCCTTTGCCTTTCATCCCTGATGTTTACTCCGTACTTTCAGCAGACAGAAAATTGTATCCTGTGTGGCTATCCCGCTCTGTATCCCCTTGTGACAAAGAAAACGCTCGCAAGCCTCAATCTGTGACTCCATGCCCAATGGTTCGAAACTTATCACACCTTACCGTGCCTCTTTGTTCGAGAATCCTACCTTCTTTCCAATCACAATCAACACTCCCTTGAAGTCAGAAAGCTAGCCTAAAATCATCAACTAAGGTTGAATCAAAAGGAGAGAGCCCGCTCCGATTGCAGGTGGGCTAGTACCTGCAATCAGAAGATTGGTTTGTGGTTACCTTGGCTGTATGCCTATTAGGAGCCTAGGGACACCCTGAGTGATAACAGAACTAATTCCCAAGTATTATTCTTTTCAATTTTCTCAAGTTCTTCATTGATGGCCTTGACCCAACATTCATCTTTGCATGCTTTATTTACATTTTGAATTTCGGTGGAAGATAGTAATGCTAGATAGCTTGAGGCTTCGGCAATGGTTCTTCTTGTCAGCACACATGCCCCTTTTTCCCCTAAAATTTGAGTTTCCAGATGATTTTTTTGAACATAACTGGACGAAGTCTTTTCTTCTATAGTTATCTCTTCTTCTGGTGCTTCATTGGTTTCTTTTTCAGAACCAGTGTGATTTGATGTGGGAAAATGTTCCTCATATTCTTCATTGTCATAACCTTCAGTTTTTACTTGTTTTGGATTTTTTCATGCTTCATCAACAACAACATAAATACTTTCAATAATTTTCCCAAGTCTTTTATTATGACATTTATATCCTTTACTTCTGGATGAGTAGCCAAGAAGAATACCTTCATCTGCTCTGGGTTCAAGCTTACCAAGTTTTTCATCAGTCCTTTTGATGTAACATTTGCTTCCAAAAACTTTGAAGTATTTTACAGTGGGATTCTTACCATACCAAAGTTCATGTGGAGTTTGATTATTGTTTACCTGAACATTTGCTTGGTTGAGAATAATGACAGTGACGAATGCAGCTTCACCCCAGAAGGTTGCAAGAGTTCCAAATTCATCTAGCATAGCATGAGCCATTTGTTGAATAGTTTTGTTCATCCTTTCTACCACTCCATCTTGCTGAGGAGTCCTTGCGATGGAGAACTGCCTTTTTATTCCATGTTGTTCACAAAATTCAAAGAATTCATCCGAGGTAAATTCCCCTCCTCGATCAGATTTGAGGCATTTGATTTTGCGATCTGATTCATTTTCAACCAAAGCTTTGAAGGCTTTGAACTTTTCAAATGCTTCATCTTTATGCTTTAGAAGACCTATCCAACACATTCTAGAAAAATCATCAATGAATAATATAAAGTATTCTTCTCCACAAGGTCACTTTTTCCTTGATGGTCCACAAAAATCAATATGAACAAGTTCAAGAGGCTTACTAGCTGACCCTTCCTTTTCGATGAAGTGACATCTGGTTTGCTTACCGAATTGACATGATTTGCATATAGTATTTTCAAGAATGTTGGTATCTTGAAGATCACGAACAACTTGGAATCTACATGCTTTTCTTATTTGAGAAAAGCTTAGATGCCCCAATTTTTTGTGCCATAGCCAATTTTCATCATTTTTTCTTAGATAGCACTGTTGTTGTCCTCCCTTGAGTATGTATAGGTTTTTTGGAGTTCTTCTACCTTTGATCATGGTTTCTCCTGTATCAAGTTCACGAACAACACATCCATTTGATCGAAACACTACTTCATTTCCTTGATCATACATTTGACTCACACTCAACAGGTTATGCTTTAAGCCATTAACATACATAACATTCCTAGCTTTAACGTTTTCTTTCAAGAAAACAAAGCCTTTACCTCTTATGACAGTAGGATTGTCATTTCCAAATGAGACATTCTTTTCTTTTTCTAAGGCATTATATGAGCGTAGTTCTTCTTTGTCACCTGTCATGTGTTTTGAGCATCCACTAGTGATGTACCATTGGTTTTCTTGTCCTTCTGCATACAAGGCTATACCACATATTTTTGTTTGCAGTTCTTTCTTTCTCCATATTTTGGGATTTAATGGAGTTTGCTCCTTTTGAGATATTTTCTGAAATTTACTCCTTCATTCAGATTCTTCGTGGCCAAAGTTGTTACAGATTAAGCATTCTATTTCATTTTCAAGAAGAGAAAACTTATTATAGGAACTTTTCTTGATTCCTGTCACATTCCTTTGATTTCATGCTTCTCTAGTCATGATGGTTTTGTAAGCAACACATTGAGAAGATTTGTGTCCAAAATTATGACATGAGAAACATTGACCATTAAAGAAGTTCCTGCAATTATCAAATCTACTGACCTGGTGATTGTAGTTTCTACTGATATTTGTCTTTGAAGCAAATTGAGTACGATTTACCTGTGATTGATTGTGGCTTCTGTTCATCCTTGAAATAAATTGAGCCTGATTTACCTAGTGATCTGCTTTATGCCTTTTCTGATGATTGTCAAAGTGTTCATTTCTCTTTACTGCATCAAGATAGTTTTTAGTGGAGGTTGACGGCTTCTGTGATTGAGATTCTTCTTCAGTATATCCAACACCTGTCTTTATCAAAGGATAGCGCTGCACTTTGATAATTCAATTTAAGGTTTCTGATCCTTTAGCAAATCTAAGATTGAGAGCTTTTGTTTTCTCAAGATCCTTTCTTAGACCCACAATTTCACATTTTAGTTTTTCATTGTGTTTTTCTCATTCAGCAAGTTGGTATGCCAAGGTATCTATAATCATATTCTTTTCTTCTAAACAGATTTTGATTTTAGATATTTCTTCACAAAGGTGATCTTCATCTAAAGCATCCAAAAAGTCATCATTTTCATAAGCCATCAGAAGTCTATATAGTCATTATTATTTTCATCTTCATCATTTTTTAATAGACCATTTCTAGCTTCATGAGTATAGTAGCTCTTTTTACTTACACTTTGTTTTCTATTCCATTTTGCAGATTCTTTCCCTTTATCATATTTATATTTATGAGAACATTTGGCAGCATAATGATTGACTCTACCACATGCAAAACATTTGAAAGGTAGTTTACCTCTAAATCTTCCGAAACCCTGCTGAAACTTTTTGACAAAGTTTACTTCCTCTTCTTCTTCTAAAATATGTCCTGATTCATTGAGTTCTTCTTTTCGTTTTGCTGAAACTTTAAATGCGGTTTCTCTCATATCTGATGGACCTCCTTTTCTCATCTCAAAGGCAATTAAGATTCCGTGAAGCTGTGTCATAGTAATAGTCTGTAGATCCTGCTTTTCTTCTATGGCTGATACTTTCGATTCAAATTTAGCAGATAAGGATCTTAAAACTTTTTCAACTAAGGTAACTTCCTTTATCTCTTCACCCAGATTCTTCATGAAATTAACAAAGTCATATATACGCAAGAAATAACTAGTTATACTTTCGTCATTGTGCATCTTGAGAGTTTCATATTGAATTCTGAGAGCTTGCAGTTTAGCATGTTTTACCTAAGAGTCTCCTTCGTAGCTTAGAACGATTTTGTCCCATATTTCTTTGGCTAATTTGAGCTGCATAACTTTGACAAACTTTGATTGTGACAGACTTCCTAATAATGTATTGACAGCCTTGGCATTGGTTCATATTGCTTTTTACCTGCCATATTTGTAGGAATTGCTGATGGAAATGTATATCCCCCTTCCACGATTTCCCACACATCTATTCCAAGAGATTGAAGATAGGTTGTGGTTCTTACCTTTCAATAGACGAAGTTTCTCCCATTAAAGATTGGCAGTCTGATGGATTGGCAGTCTGATGGATCCCCCGCTTTCCTAATTACTCATGATGATGGGTCTACCTTCAAACAATCAAGCTTCTTCTGAAGGACATGCTATGACACCAATTGTTGGAAATAATACAAGGGGGGGGGGGGATGAATCAATATTATTAGATCAATAATTTAATTTTCAAAACTGATTTCTATATGCTACTTCAGCTCAGTGAACTAGCGTGTATACACAACTATACTTAATGAAATCAGCGTATATGCAGAGATCTTTTGATTTACCCGAATTATCATGTAGTGAACTTTAATCAGTATATCAGCAATTCATTAGACAGTGCAGTAAAAGCAGAATAAAGAATCAAACATAAGCAACACACATAAACACCAGGATATAAGGTGGAAACCTATTGTGGGTGAAAACCACCTACTGCAATCGTCTCTATCTTCTTTTAATAAAAAAGAAAATTCTGTTTACAATTTTTGTACTGGTGCAGCCTTATACCAGTACGCAGGCTTCTATTGGTAGAAGGCTACAACCTTCTCTCATTCTCGAGCTTCTACTGGAAGGGAGTTACAACCCCCTAGCTCTTGTACTAGCTGATATGTTTACTAGTACATAGGTGCCGGCCTACAGAAGGCTACAACCTTCTCCTTTCTTCCAGGGACCACGTTTCATAAATTTTGAAACTGGATCCATCAACAGCATCATTCAATCATCCAATATATTTGCATCAACCAATATTCTATTGAACCCACCACAATCAAATCAATCAATCACTTTGACAACCCATCAATCTGATCTTTCAGAATGCTGTCACCAGAATACAGTAACTAGAACCCAAGCTAGAACCCAGAACACGACAACAACAAACAACAACAACTAAAACATATATTATAAGGTATACACTACTTTCTTGTGCCAAACCTATGTGTATACACACTTTCCTCAAAGCCAACTAGCGTATACATCTACAAATATTAATTCACAATTTTGCACCTATACCAAACTTCAGTTATACCTAGATCAAATCATTTACAGAATAATATATGCGTTAGTATTCAGATCTAGAATATTCATGAGCGAAAAAAACATAATAATATTTCACTTTACGCCTTAAGATACAGATCCATCATTAGATCTTATCCTCCATCAACCGCTAAGGTTCCTCCTTGGTTCAGATCCAGTAATGCACCATAACCTAATAACCTGCATACTAGATCTCACTCTTCATCAAATATTCAATGCTTGAGTGTCTTGGCCTAATGACCTGCTCCTCCTTTTATAGTTTTAGGGCTTTCTCAATACCATGGACCAAAACCATTTAGGACGAATACCTTGGATCAAATACCTAGGGTCAATACCTCAGACCCAATACCTTGGACCAATACCATGGATCAAAATACCATGGACCAAATACTTAAGACCTAAAACTTAGTTTTCCAAGGTATACGCGCTTTTATTTTCTGAAAATGTGTGTATGTATAGGCGACTTATATATAGTGAACCCGCGTGTATACGCGGCTTGGGCAATGGTGAACCTGCATATACCTCTCTTTCTTCATTCTGTGAAGTCTGATATGTAACTCTAAGCTGTTAACCTGCTATATTGTGATTTGTCATCTAAGGGAGTTGCCATCAAGGACAACACCTATGTCATAATGCCAACAATTGATTAGAGGGGATTAGCTAAACAGACAGTTCATTAATCCATTCTCTTAATAGATGATCACTTCAAGAGCTTAAAAGAATAAATTGAGACACAATTATTCCTACCTAAATATCTCTACAAGTCATAAGCATATGAAGAAAAACATAATGATTGATAGCTCGAAAAACTTAGAGGATAACACAAACTGTGTCAAACCAAATTCATAATCCTCTACTTTGTATTAAGGTTCCAGAAAGACTGAGTACATCAAGTGTCTAGAAAAGCTTCCTTCAATGGTGCAACAAGGTTCAAAGTAGAATGAACAGTCACAACCTAACAAGCAATGAACCCTGAGCCTTGAACCTTGAACCCATAACAACTCGAGAAGAGAGTTATTTATACAATAATGAAACTAAGAAATATCCTAAAAATGATTAAGATTTATTCTAGGAAAGGAAAAGATCTTCATGCAAGAAGATAGGGGCATCGATTTAACTACTTCTTGTTGTCCCTTTTATTTAGGTTGTGTTGGCTTTGTTGTTTGATATTTTGCCCTTTAAGTTACTAATTAGTCTGTATCCTTTATGCTGGTTGATTCCTTCATTTTGATCTTTCATCTGATACTCTTTAAACTCTGTGAATATCCTTTGACCTTGCTTAGTAGCCTTTACTGTGTTCTTTTTACCTTTACTGTGCATTTCAGGTTTTTACTGTGTTTTTCAACAGTAAATCCTTTTATATTTTATGTCACATGGTAAAGTAATTTGATATGATCTTCATATTTTTCTTCTAACTGTATGCATGCTTTTTTCTTTGTAAGCCTGGAATAGGAGTCTTTACCTGCAAAACACAGAAATTGTTAAGAAAAACATAGGTGACAGAGAAGGTCGTCAATGGCTTTATTGAGCTCGAAAGGATATTGGAAGGAGTCCAAAGTGTATCGGAAGGTAAAACAATGGTTTTATTGGTCGCAGCGGCTTATGGAGGCTTCACTGTGAAAACAGGCAAAACATAGCAAAATGGTGATTTTTTCATTTAAACGGAGAAACAGTTTTCCTTTTGAATTATGCCGCAAAGTGAACAATGGCCATTTTTTTGTTATGCGGGAGGTGGTTTTGGTTTTCATCAAGCTGCTTATGAAGCATAGGTGGTTTTGGGAGGGGTCACCCAATATAATCTGAGCCTGACACGTAGCAAGGGGAGGTCAGTGGAATACCGCTTTTCGGGCGGGTAATGCTTGGACAGAGCACCAACCCGAAATTGTTGAGGGTCGTTGGATTTGAATGCATTTGATCGAATGATGGTGGAATGAAAGAGAAACGTGGAGGTAAGAGGAAAGATCAATGGAGGGGCCCACGATTAATCATGGCGTTATGGCTTTATTATGGTTTAAAACTGAGATGAGCGGTTAAATAGAGGTTTAGGTTGACTTTTCGTTTAAATCATAAAAACCTTTTAACAAAAAAATCCTTTGCAAAAAACGGTATGGCGGACTTGAAATAATATGAATTTGGGCGAATAAATGACATCGAGTCCGGGTTCATCGCATATCGCAATCACAGTTTAGCGAAGGAAGGCCTCATCGCAAAGGGATGTGACAGGGGCTGGATGCAATGCGGAAATAAATCATGGATAATACTTTGATCGGGTCCGGGTTCCCATTGCATATCAGAGATCACAATGGCAGAGGGTAATGCTTTTAGCTGGGACTTACGATGGAGGCGGATACAAAATGGAAATGAATTATGAAATATATTGCGTTGGATCCATCGTGCATTGCATATCGCAATCGGAGGAGAGTGCATGTACATTGAAAAGTTTGTGATCCGCTAATATGCGATATTTTATGGAAATACATAGTTTTATAATAAAACTTATGGTTTCGGGATATTTAATAAAGGGAGTTAATATATACGAGAAAGGACTTTTAGGGGTTTAATATGTTAAGTTAACATTAATATGAAATATGAGCGGAAAGGGGAAATACACTAAGTATAATTATTTTTATGAATTGTTTGCTTTTCACATATGTACATCAATATTTAGGCTAAACATATTTTTGTGGGTTTTTTGGGTAAAAGGGAATTTAACATGGGGTTTTCACTTTTCCTAGGAAAAAAAAAAATTAACCGTAGGAAAAGGGGTTTTTTATGGAAAATGAATGAATATGAACTGTATGAAGGTGGAAAATGGAAATTAGTAAAATGTATGGATGAATGGAGATGAGGGAAGTTAATTAATTGATCTTGTAAACCTTTATTTGCTTTGTGTAATTGCCTCATGGACATAGAAACATATGGTAAAACATGATAAATGTACATTTTGTCCAATGAATTATCATACTTCTACAACCTTTCTTCTACTTACCCTTTGCTTATCCTATAATTCTTTTCTTCACTTAATGGGTGCATTTAAGCTAGAAAACCCTTTTCCTTTCTGTTTATTTAAAAAAAAAAAATCTATCTAATTCTAACCTTATAACCTCCAAGGGCTCATATTAAACTGATGAGCACCTTATTATTCTCTACCTAACTACTGATCTGCCAAGATTAAACAGTTTTGCCACATCTTTATTCTATAACTATAACATCAAATTTAAATCATGAAGTAGTCAAGATTAAACTATTTGACTGTCATGGGTTGTGGCATTTATGACAAGCTACACACAACCATTATTTTGCAGAAAAATAGTAGTGGCATTTAGACTTGCTCACTTTCAGAGTTGATTTGTTTTCTTTTCTTTCTAACCCAACATTTTCTTTTTTGCCTTGATTTTTTAGGGCATCTAACCTAACATTTTCTTTGATATGGACATCATCATCAATATATTTCAAAAACATTTTATTCAATATTGTTATGTCCATATCCTAACTTAAAAATTTTTGAAATATTCTATCTTATCAAAACCAAAACAAATGCTACAACATTGGCTCCATCTGGGGACTGCTTTCTCCTGTAGAATGTAGAGAACTTGCAGATCCATGTGCCTTCTTTTTGGGCTATGGAGTCCTTGCAGTAAGAAAAATCACACTAACATCTTGAAAAGTAAAAGAAAACCAAAGTATTTACAATGAAAACTATTTCAACTTCTTAGTACTGAATGTAATGTTTGAGAAACCTTCCATTTATAGGATAAGTGGAATATAGCCCCTCAAGATTCTGCAGCACAAAATTGTTGTTACCCTTCACTTTAGCAATTGTTAAAGGTACAAACCATAGATTGTCAAATTTGCCATGCTTTCCTTTCTCTTCTCTCCTAGCATCCCATCTTAGAACTAGATCACCTTCCTTAAACTCCCTTTCCTTGGATCTTCTATTAAACGGGCCCTCATCTTATTCTAATATTTCTTCAATTTGTGTTGAACTTCATCTCTGTTTTCATTAAGTTCAATAATCTGATTTATTCTTCTTGAAAAATCATCAGGTTCATCTGTTGAATCCTGCATGAATTTTAAAACAGGGAAGGCCAAATTGGTAGGGAGGATTGCATCTTTCTCATAGACTAATTGAAATGGAGATTTCCCAGTTGATCTCTTTAGAGTAATTCTGTTTGCCCATACTGCATGAATCAGATGTGAATCCCAACTCTTCGTATGATCAACTAGAGTCTTTTTTATTACCTTTACCAGGCTTTTGTTGGATGACTCTGCAAGGCCCTTACCTTGAGGGTAGTATGGAGTTGAATGATGTAACAGAATCTGATATTTCTGGCAAAGTCAATCATTTTAACACTAGAAAAAGCTACTGCATTATTAGTGACAATTTGATTTGGGCAACCAAATCTAGATAATATATTTTCCTCAATATACTTAATTACTACTAAATCAGTAGCATTTCTGACTGGAATTGCTTCCACCCATTTAGTAAAGTAGTAGGTTGCAGTGAGGATCCATCTATGCTGATTACTTGAAGTGGGGTAAATCTCTCCAACAAAATCTAATCCCCATTGATAAAAATGTGCTGAAACTATTGATGGAACGAGTGGAAGAGCTGCTAATTTTTGTTCATTCTACTTTGAACCTGGTTGCACCATTGAAGGAAGCTTTTCTAGACACTTGATGTACTCAGTCTTTCTGGAACCTTAATACAAAGCAGAGGATTCTGAATTTGGTTTTACACAGTTTGTGTTATCCTATAAGTTTTTCCAGTTATCAATCACTATGTTTTTCTTCATATGCTTATTATGACTTATGGAGATATCTAGGTAGGAATAATTGTGTCTCAATTTATTCCTCTAAGCTCCTGAAGTGATCATCTATTAAGAGAATGGATTAATGAACTATCTGTTTAACTAATCCCCTCTAATCAACAAATCATCAACATCTTTTGTAAGCTTAAGTATACTTTCTTGAATCTTTGGAACATAGTTTAGAAGGTTTTCATACTTATGATTGTTCTGTTTACAGCCTGGAAACTGTGATAATCATATTATTTTTTGTCTTATTCTCACCACTATTTGATATATATCACTGTGTAAACCTTTATAGCAGCCCATTGCTGAGATATTAATGTTATTCAAAGGATAAAGTATTTCAATTCTACATCTATATTCATTGATTGGTCTTCCAACACAAAAATCAAAAACCCCAAAACAATTATTTTAGATGCTCTGGCATTGGTAGCTTACCTACTACTCTCTCAGAGGTACAAGTTTTCAACTGAATCCCATACTTCATTTCAGTAGAACCTAAGTCTAGGGGTGCTTGTTCTAGCAAACATTTCTTACTTGCTTAACAATAAGTTCTGAATCAGTAAAAACACTTAAGTTTTGAACTTTTAAGCTTTTGGTTAATTGTAATCCTAAAAGGAAAGCTTCATATTCAACCACATTATTTATAACTTCGAAGTCTAATTTACATGATTGGGTTATATTTTCTTTTTCACGTGAAATTAAAACTACTCCAGCTCCTGCCCCATCTTTCATGCAAGAGCCATCAAAGAACAGTTTCCAAATATCAGTTTGGTTTGGTTCAGGACTTTCAACTACCTCTTCAATTTTGACTTGAGTTTTATGTTGGTTTGAAGTGAGTTGAAAATAACCAAAGTCTTGATCTATTACATAAATTGGATGGTTCCTTGGCTGGTCAGTCTTACAAATAATATGTACAAATTTTACCTCTCTATATAATCTTAATTGCTCTCCTCCATAAATAGGAATAGTAGCATATGACATATCCATCTGTAAAGTTCTCCATAATTTAGCACAACAAGACCTAGAAAGGAGCATTCCAAACTTGGGAGGGATATCTATGACAACAATATCAAGTACTACACTTTTCACTGGAATATGGGCAGGGGTAACAACTAGATCCTTGATCAATCCCAAATAGGGCACCCTTTTAGAATCAAAGGTGTACAGGTCATGGTAGGATTTAGTTATGTTGAGTTTCAAATGGTCCATGATAGATTTTGGCATAAGGTTGTGTGATGCTCCTGAATCAAGCATACAATTATACAACAGGAAGTCATTTTTTTTAAGAGTTAGATAGAGAGGAGGCACTATCTCATCTATCATGTCTGAACTAGGGCCAAAAACAACTGCTGATTTTTCATCTTGCATACTTATGACATCACCTTCAACATTAACCAAGGTATTTTGTATCCATTTTGTGACTTGGCTTTTGTAACCAGGGTTTTTAGAAAGCTATAATAGTGGAATTGGGATCTTCACCCTCTCTAATTCTTTTTCAACATTAAATGTAGTCAAAATGTTTTTACCAGTTTGGGTAGTATCAATTGACTGATCTAAGGATTGAATAAGAGTTGTTTGAGCTTCAGCAATTTTGATATGAGGTTCAATTATTGGAGTTTCCTTTGGAGATCTCCCAGGACCAGGCCTAGGCCTAAGATCATACCTCTTGTGTAACTATGCAATTAAAAATTCAGATAAAGCGCGATATTTAGAGACTTGTGAAGATTCCTAATCTTCTTGAACCTGATTTTGTTGTGAGAGACGAATGATGGTTGTTTGATTGGAAGAAGAATCCATACTATTAATATCTTCAGTAATTGTCATAGTATTATCATCAGGCTGTCGGTCATCTATAAATAGAGGAGTAGGAACCTGTTGATCATTACTAGGGCTCTGAAGTATTTGTAGTGGTGGATTTCTTTTATATTGACCTTGATTTTGGTTTTGACGTCTAGTAACTATTTGTTGTATTGTCCTAGGTTGGGTCTCAATCTTTGAAATGCTATTTGATAGGTTTCTAAGAAGAGTTGATATTTCATCTATTTTTGAGTCTTCTGATTTAGTCTTAGAGGAACTAGAGGCTTCTTGAACAGACTTGAGTTTTCTTTGGGCCTTTTCTTCCTTAAGTTTTAAAGAAGTTGAGGCTGCCTTATTTGCTTCTACTTCTATAGTGTTTTTTTGCATATCTTCAATAGTTCTTGAAGTTATCTTTCGTAGCATAACAACAAAGTCATCATCAAAAGCTTTAGAAAATATAGACTTAGCTGCTGCTATAAGCGGTTTACAATTAGCAGGCATTTTGTGATAGAGTTTATTGAATCTTTTGATAAAATCTGATACTGGTTCACCGAAGTTCCTTTTAATCTCTTCAAATTCTGTGAGGAAGTAAAGAGGATCCTTTTTCACACCCCATTGATTTTTAAATATAGTTGTAAGCTCTTCCCAATTTCTAATGGAAGCTGTTGGTAACTGCCTAAACCAAATCCTCACATTTCCTTCAAGTGAATGTACAAACAATCTCATATAAACATTTTCTTGTTCAATATTCATGTTGTCTGCAAAGTCAAAGAAAGCTTGAAGATGGTCTTCAGCTGAGGGAGCAGTTTCTCCATTGTACTTGGGAAGGTATTTTAAGTATCCAGCTGGGAATGCATCAAGGTTATTAGGTAATACTAAGGCAGCATATCTAGCTTGTACAATAGGTCGGAAAGCCATGTCAGCAGGTGGTGTATGAGGTGCTTGAGGTATATGAGGTTGTCTAGGTGGAGCATGAGGTGTTTGTGTGGATGTATAGGATAAAGAAGAAGTAGAGGAAGAAGATGGTGATTGAGGGGTAGATAAACTAGTTGGAGGTGAAGGAGGAGGAGATCTCCTGAAAGACTTCAAAGGAGTCTTAAGAACTAACTTAGTGACCTGTAAAGGAATACCTTCTTTTGTTTCAAAGAGAGAATTGGTATATATAGAGAAGGTCTCCTCAGTTGTTTAGAAGAAGAAGCTTCAGGTCAGTCAAAAATGGAAGGAAATGGATAGGTGGTAGGGGATATGAAATATGTGGGTTTATATTCTGGTAGATTAATACCCATCTTAGATTATTTTTAGGTGATCCTAGTGGTAGTGTGGGTATTGGATGAGATTATAATGAATGAATAAGGTAGGTTGAATTAAAATCAACTTCTTTATCTAGAAGCTCATCAATCCTAGGTGATAAATGGGAGAAATCAGGATCATATGGGATATTACTATAGGGGTCAAATGATTCTAATTCTTCAGACTGTAGGACTGAAGAGGAAGAAGAACATGGTTGGTGTCCCCATTTAGAACTGGCTTTTCTCAGAATCCTTTCAAGATCTAACTGAAGACTAACTATGTCAGCGTCTGAACGAGATCTGGTATGTTTAAAAAGTGCCAGCTTAGGAGTGTGGAGTCACCTAGGTGAATGATTTTAACCTTTCTAAACCTTTAATCACCTTAAAGGAAAAGAATGAATGAATATCGTTGTCCCAAGGGAAAGTTAAAATAAATTTAAATCCCCAGCAATGACGCCAGTCTGATGTTGTACCTCTGAGATAGTAATAGGTTAGCTACCAATGCAAAAGCATCTAAAATAATTGTTTTGGGGTTTTTGGTTTTAGTTTTGGAAGACCAATGAATGAAGACAGATGTAGAATTGAAATACTTTATCCTTTGAATAATATTAATATCTCAACAAAGGGTTGCTATAAAGCTTTACACAGTGATATAGATCAAATAGTGGTGAGAAGAAGATACAAAATAATATGATTATCATAGCTTCCAGACTGTAAAACAGAGCAATCTTAAGTATGAAAACCTTCTAAACTATGTTCCAAATATTCAAGGAAGTATACTTAAGCTTACAAAAGATGTTGATGATTTATTGATTAGAGGGGATTAGCTAAATAGACGGCTCATTAATCCATTCTCTTAATAGATGATCACTTCAGGAGCTTATAGGAATAAATTGAGACACAATTATTCCTACTTGTATATCTCTATAAGTCATAAGTATATGAAGAAAAACATAATGATTGATAACTAGAAAAACTTACAAGATAACACAAACTGTGTAAAATCAAATTCAAAATCCTCTGCTTTGTGTTAAGGTTCCAGAAAGGCTGAGTACATCAAGTGTCTAGAAAAGCTTCCTTCAAAGGTGTAGCCAGGTTCAAAGTAGAATGAATAGTCACAACTTAACAAGCAATGGACCTTGAGCCGTGAACCTTGAACACATAACAACTCGAGAAGATAGTTATTTATACAATAATGAAACTAAGAAAATATCCTAAAACTGATTAAGGTTTATTCTAGGAAAGGAAAAGTTCTTCATGCAAGAAGATAGGGGCAGCTATTTAACTACTTCTTGTTGTCCCTTTTATTCAGGTTGTGCTGGCTTTGTTGTTTGATATTTTTCCCTTTAAGCTGCTAAATTGTTTGTATCGTTTATGCTGGTTGATTCCTTCATTTTGATCTTTCATCTGATACTCTTTAAACTCTGTGAATATCCTTTGACCCTCCTTAGTAGCCTTTACAGTGTTCTTTTTACCTTTACTGTGCATGTCAGGTTTTTATTGTGTTTTTCAATAGTAAATACTTTTAGATTTTATGTAACATGGTAAAGTAATTTGATATGATCTTCATATTTGTCTTCTAACTGTATGCAGGATTTTTTCATTTTAAGCCTAGAACAAGAGTCTTTACCTGCAAAACACAGAAATTGTTAAGAAAAACATAGGTGACAGAGAAGGTCTTCAATGGCTTTATTGAGCTCAAAAGGATATTGGAAGGAGTCCAGAGAGTATCGGAAGGTAAAAAAATGGTTTTATTGGTTGCAGTGGCTTATGGAGGTTTCACTATGAAAACAGGAAAAACATAGCAAAATGGTGATTTTTTTCGTTTAAATGGAAAAATAATTTTCTTTTTGAATTATGGCGCAAAGTGAACAGTGAAAGGGAGGTGGTTTTGGCTTTCATCGCACCGCTTATGAAGCGCGGGCAGTTTTGAGAGGGGTCACTTGATATAATCTGAGCCTGACACGTAGCAAGGGAAGGTCAATGGAATACCTCTTTTTGAGCAGGTAATGCTAGGCCAGAGAGCCAACCCGAAATTTCTGACGGTCATTGGATTTGAATTCATTTGATTGAATGATGGTGGAGTGAAAGAGCAGCGCGGAGGTAAGAGGAAAGAGCAATGGAGGGAACCACGATTAATCATCGTGGAATGGCTTTATATGGTTTAAAACTAATATTAGCAGTTAAATGGAGGTTTAGGTTGACTTTTCATTAAAATCATAGAAACCCTTTAACAAAGAAATCCTTTGCAAAACACGGTATGGCGGACTTGAAATAATATGAATTTGGGTGGATAAATGACGTTGGGTCCAGGTTCATCGCATATCGCAATCGTAGTTTAGCAAAGGAAGGCCTCATCGCAAAGGAATGCGATAGGGGCCAGATGCGATGTGGAAATAAATCATGGATAATACTGTGATCGGGTCCAGGTTCCCATCACATATCGGAGATCGCAATGGCAGAGGGTAATGCTTTTAGCCGGGACTTGTGATGGAGGCAGATGTGAGATGGGAATGAATTATGAAATATATTGCATCGAGTCCGTCGTACATCGCATATCGCAATCGGAAGAGAGTGCATGTACGTTGAAAATTTTGTGATTTTCCAATATGCAATATGTTATGGAAATACATAGTTTTATAATAAAACTTATGGTTTTAGGATATTTAACAAAGGGAGTTAATATATACGGGAAAGGACTTTTAGGGGTTTAATACGTTAAGTTAGTGTTAATATGAAATATAAGTGGAAAGGGGAAATACACTAAGTATAATTCTTTTTATGAATTATTTGCTTTTCACATATATACATCAATACTTAGGATAAACATATTTTTGTGTGTTTTTTGGGTAAAAGGGAATTTAACATGGGGTTTTCACTTTTCCTAGGAAAAAAGGATTTTAACCTTAGGAAAAGGGGTTTTTTATAGGAAATGAATGAATATGAATTGTATGAAGGTGGAAAGAGAAATTAGTAAATATAGGGATGAATGGAGATGAGGGAAGTTAATTAATTGATCTTGTAGACCGTCATTTGCTTTGTGTAATTGCCTCATGGAAATAGAAATATATGGTAAAACGTGATAAATGTACATTTTGTCTAATGAATTATCATACTTTTGCAACCTTTCTTCTACTTACCCTTTGCTTATCCTATCATTTTTTCGTCACTTAATGGGTGCATTTAAGCTAGCAAACCCTTTTCCTTTCTGTTTATTTAAAAAAAAACAAACTATCTAATTCTAACCTTATAACCTCCAAGGGCTCAGATTACACTGATAAGCACCTTATTATTCTTTACCTAACTATTGATCTGTCAAGATTAAACAGTTTGGCCACATCTTTATTCTCTAACTATAACATCAAATTTAAAGCATGAAGTATAAAGATTAAACTATTTGATGCTCATGGGTTGTGGTGTTTATGGCAAGCTGCACACAACCATTATTTTGCAGAAAAATAGTAGTGGCATTTAGATTTGCTCACTCTCAGAGTTTATTTGTTTTCTTTTCTTTCTAACCTAACACTTTCTTTTTTTCCTTGATTTTTTAGGGCATCTAACCTAACATTTTCTTTGATATGGACATCATCGTCAAGATATTTTCAAAAACATTTTATTCAATATTGTTATGTCCATATCCTAACTTAACATTTTTTCAAATATTCTATCTTATCAAAACCAAAAAAGATGCTACAATAAATACCTCGGACAAAAACCACTTAGGACCAATACCTTGGACCAAATACCTCGGACCAAATACCATGGACCAAAACCTTGGTTTTCCAACATGTACGTGTTTTTCCTCTTATGGGAGTGCGTGTATACATATACGCTCTTTTTGTTCTGTGGACGAACGTGTATACATTGTTTTGACTAAATGGACCTATGTATAGTTCTTAAACTACTCTACATCAACCTTTTCCTTTACCTTCTTTATTCTGATCAATAGAACTTAGTTCCATCTTCCTATTCTTCTGTACCATTTCCCTATAAACTCTGAATATACCTATTATAATGTGAGTTGCATTTTACCAAAACTGAATTGACCTATGAGTGAGTTGCCATCAAGGACAACACTTGTATCATAATGGCAACAATCTCCCCATTTGGACTTGATGGCAACCATGATGGTGTTGATTTCTAAAAGTTGTAGAAACTGTTAGAGATAACAATCAACACCAAAATTCTCTCCCCCTTTGACATCAAGGGAAAATGGAAAAACAAGATACTCTTCATATCTGAAAAACTAAATATGATCATGCTCCCCCTAGGCACATGCTCAATTATCTGATTAAACTCCCTCTTTATGCATGTCTTGATATCATTTTACATGTTGTGATGCACTAACTGTCCATGTTCGCCCTGAGCACATGCAGAGTCTGCAAAAATATTTTCCAAAAGAATAACATGACTCTATAACTCAACTATGTGAGTTTGACTTTCCTATCACCAATGACTCATACATACATCAATCTCCCAATCAAGTGGGGAGATACCAAATTTGACTCATCCACCCAACCAAGTGGCAATATACCAATTGTTTATACATGACATAAATAAAATAAATATTACATCATCCATCCCATGCAAAGTGGGGATACAAATTACATCATTTGTCCAATACGACTCATTCAAATGTATGAGAAGTCATATCACACCCTAGACTTTTACATGACTTAAGCAACAAATGGTATAAATATCTGAAGCCATAGTTGGGCTCAACAACCATAATGCCCACAATGTAGAATGTGTGTGAAGGCTAATGCTCCCCCTAAATCTATACTACTTGTGCATTCTTAACAAGTCATTAATCAAGTCATCTTTGTCATTTAGATAAAAAATAATGAACAAAACATATCGTTAGACTGTAATCATCAACATTAGACAGAGCACCCATATCAGAGTCTGACCCACTGTTTTTCCTATCCGAAAAACATATACACCTCTTCAGCCACAAAAACCTATGTGTATACACAAATATACTTCATGAAACCCGTGTATAATAACCTTCGTCTGAAAAACTGGATTTAATAGCAAGATGATGCAGCAATTACTCCCAACTTTTGTCTGAGATATTCAAATGTTTCTCTGGGCAGTGGTTTAGTGAATATATCAGTAACCTGTTCTTTGGAGGGGACATACTCCAATTTGACCTTTTGTTCAAGCACTTGTTCTCGTAGAAAATGGTACTTGATGGGTATGTGCTTGGTCTTGGAGTGCATGACTGGATTCTTTGAAATACTGATGGCACTTATATTATCACATAGAATGGACGTGGGTGGAGTACATGTGATATGAATGTCTTGCAAAGTTTTCATCATCCAAAGTAGTTGTGTGCAGCAAGATGCAACAACCACATATTCTGCTCAGTTGCAGATACAACAATTGAACTTTGCTTCTTGTTGAACCAAGACACTAACCTAGAACCCATATAGAATGCACCACCACTAGTGCTTTTTCTATCATCAACACTTCATACGCAATCTGCATCTGTATATTGTTGAAGAGTAAGATCTGCATCTCTAGGATACCATAGTCCAAAGTCCTGAGTTCCTAGAAGATATTTGAAAATTATTTTGACTGCCTGAAGGTGTGATTCCCTTGGATTTTCTTGGAATCTTCCAAGTATTCCTACTGAATGCATGATGTTAGCTCAGGTACCTATTAGATAAAGTAGATTGGCAATCATGGATCGGTAAGTTGGTTGATGTACTGTTGCTGATTCATCATTTGATCTGAGACTGCATCCTATTACCATTGGAGTATATACAGGTTTAGAATCTTCCATTCTGTACTTTTTCAAGATCTGCTTGAGATATTTGGTTTCTGAAAGAAAAATACCATCTTTAGTTTGTTGAACTTGTAGACCAAGAAAATAGGTAAGTTCACCAAGAAAGGACATTTCAAATTCTTGTTGCATTACTGAAGAAAAATTCTGACTCATGGATTCTTCATTGCTACCAAAAATGATATCATCAACATAAACAATAATAATTAACAATTTATCATTTTCAATCTTTGTACCAATACCTTGGATGAAAACCTTGGTTTTCCAACATGTATGTACTTTTCCTCTTGTGGGAGTGCGTGTATACATATACACTCTTTTTGTTCTGTGGGCCAGGGTGTTTACATTGTTTTGAATAAATGGACTTGTGTATGCTTCTTAAAATGCTTTACATCAACCTTTTCCTTTACCTTATTTATTATGATAAATAGACCTTAGTTCCATATTCCTATTCTTCTATACCATTGCCCTATAACCTCTGAATATACCTATTGTACTGTGAGTTTCCTTTTACCAAAACTGAATTGACCTGTGAGTGAGTTTCCATCAAGGACAACACTTGTATCATAATGCCAACAAAACTCCCCTTTGGACTTGATGGCAACCATGATGGTGTTGATTTCTGAAAGCTATAGAAACTGTTAGAGATAACAATCAACACCAAATTTCTCTCCCCCTTTGACATCAAGGGCAAAGGGAAAACCATGATACTCTTCATATCTGAACAATTGAATATGATCATGCTCCCCCTAGGCACATGCTAAATTATCTGATTAAACTCCCTCTTTATGCATGTTCTGATATCATTGTACATGTTGTGATGCACTAGCCGTCCATGCTACCCCTGAGCACACGAAAAGTCTGCAAAAATATTTTCCAAAAGAATAACATGACTCTATAACTCAACTATGTGATTTTGACCTTCCTATCACTAATGACTCATACATACATCAATCTCCCAATCAAGTGGGGAGATACCAAATTTCAGTCATCCACCCAACCAAGTGGGCTTCTATTGATTTTATCTATTTTTGATTTCTGCATGCTTCATCAACTACAACATCAATGCTTTCAACAATTTTCCCAAGTCTTTTATTATAACGTTTATATGCTTTACTTCTGGAAGAATAACCAAGAAGAATCCCCTCATCTACTCTGGGTTCAAACTTACCAATTTTTTCATCAATCCTTTTGATAAAACATTTGCTTCCAAAAGCTTTAAAATATTTTATAGTAGGAGTCTTACCATACCAAAGTTCATGTAGAGTTTAAGTGCTATTTACCCGAACATTTGCTTTGTTGAGAATAGTCACAGCAGCAAATGCAGCTTCACCCCAAAAGGTTGCAGGAGTTCCAGATTCATCTAGCATAGCTCAACCCATTTGTTGAACTATTTTATTAATCCTTTCTACCACACCATTTTGCTGAGGAGTTCTTGCAGTGGATAATTTCCTTTTTATTCGATATTGCTCACAAAAGTCAAAGAATTCATCCGATATAAATTCCCCTCCTCGATCAAATTTGAGGCATCTGATTTTTTGATCTAATTCATTTTCAACCAAAGCTTTGAAGGCTTGGAAATTTTTAAATGCTTCATATTTATGTTTTAGCAGACCTATCCAGCACATTCTGAAAAAATCATCAATGAACAAAATAAATTATTCTTCTCCACGAGGTGACTTTTTCCTTGTTGGTCCACATAAATCAGTATGGATAAGTTCAAGAGGCTTGCTAGCTGACCCTTCTTTTTCCATGAAGTGAACTCTGGTTTTCTTAACGATTTGACATGGTTTGCATATTGTATTTTATGGGATGCTGATATCTGGAAGATCACGAACAACGTTGAGTCTGCATGCTTTTCTTATTTGAAAAAAGCTTAGACGTCCCAATCTTCTATTCCACAGCTAGTTTTCATCATTTTTGCTTAGATAACACTGTTGTTGTCCTCCTTTGAGTATTTATAAGTTGTTTGGACTTCTTGTACCTTTGATCATGGTTGCTCCTGTATCAAGCTCACGAACAACACATCCATTTGATTGAAACACCACTTCATTTCCTTGATCACACATTTGATTGACACTCAATAGGTTATGCTTTAAACCATCTACATACATAACATTTCTGGCTTTAACCTTTTATTTCAAGAAAAGATAACCTTTAACTTTTATGACAGCTAGAGTGTCATTTCCAAATGAGACATTGTTTTCTTTTTCTAAGGCATTATATGAGTGAAGTTTCTCTTTGTCACTTGTCATATGTTTGGAGCATCCAATGTCGATGTACCACTGATTTTATTGTCCTTCTGCATACAAGGCTATATCACATCTTTCTGTTTGAGATTTTTTCCTTCTCCATATCTTGGGATTGTTGGAAATAATACTGAGAGGGGGGGTGAATCAGTATTATTAAATCAGAGAAACTTTTTCATTTCCATTCTTAGATACATATACGCTACTTTAGTTAAGGATATCCACGTATATACGCAACTATGCAGAAGGAAACCCGCGTATACAAAGTAAACTTCTAATTTACTTTATCTTTCTGATGATATTTGTTAATCTGTGATGCAGAATCAAATAACCAGTAACCAGAGACAGTAAAATAGAGCAGAAAGACAATCATACACAAGAACACAAGATATAAGGTGGAAACCCAATGTGGGTGAAAACCAGCTACTGCAATTCGTCTCTATCTTTCTTTAATTAAAAACTTCTTTTACAATGTACTGGTGCAGTCCTTTACCAGTACGCAGGCTGCAACCTGCAGAGAGCTACAACACTCTCTCATTCTCCAGCTTCTCGTGGAAGGGAGCTACAACCCCCTTTAGCTCTTGTACTAGCCAAGATACTAGTACATAGGTGTTGGCCTACAGAAGGCTACAACCTTCTCTTTCTTCCAGGGACCATGTTTCATAAATTTTCAGACTGGATCCATGAACATCAATCAATCATCAAGAATTTCTTCATCAACCAATCTCCTTTTCACCAATTAGACCTAAATCAAGTAGATACTTCTATGATAGCTATACCCAAAACACAGTACCAGAAACCACACACTAGAAAACAGAACCCAGAACACAACAACAATAGACAGAAGTAGCTAGATCACAACTTGGAGTATATACACTATTTCAACAGCCTGAAACTAGCGTGCATACACTTCTGCGTATGGAACAACCTGCGTATACGCCTCTTTCCTTCACAGAACTTGCGTGTATACGCGCCTTCGCTTTACTGAACCTGCGTACATATATATAAAGGATAATTCACTCTTTCAGATATTCAATCATTAATTAACCTAGATTATCAGACTTGTAGATCAAGCAATTGCCACATCTAGCAGATCAAAATCATACAAAGATACTATCATTCAAGCTTAAAGAGACTTTTTGCGCTAAGGTTCCTCCTTCATTCAGATCTAGATTTGCATCATAACCCAATTACCAATATACCAGTTCTAGCACTTTATCAGATCTTCAATAATAATTCAGATGATCATTTGCCGCAAGATCTCCTTCCTCTTTTATAGTCTTAGGCCTTCCACAATACCATAGTCCAAAACCATAACATTTCAATACCATGAACCCAAAACTAGGGATCAACACATCTGATGAGATGCCATGGTCCAAATCATAGGTTCAAGTCCCAAGAACTAACTACCATGGACCAAAAGTATGATCCCCAACATATACATGCTTTTGTAATGAATAACCCGCGTGTATACACGTCTTCATCTAGATGAACCTGCATATATGTCATTTTATTCTTTCTGAGTGCCTGAAATGAGATCTGTTACCAAAGAGAGTTGCCATCAAGGACAACACCTGCGCCATAGCTCCAAACTTGTGCCATAATGCCAACAATCTCCCCCTTTGGACTTGATGGCAACACCAAGATCCTCAAGATCATTCTCCCCCTTTGTCATCAAGGGAAAATGGTTGTGCTCCCCCTAATTACATGTTGAAATCTCTATCCTGCTGTGCTGACCATGCTACCCTTGACTGTAGGCAAGATCTGCAAAAAGATGTTCTTCAAGAAGAACCACGACTTATGCATCATAAAGGACCTTCCTATCAGAAAAAGACTCAATACATACATCCATCACCCAACCAAGTGGGGATCATCCACCCAACCAAGTGGGAATACATCAGAAATTTACATATGATGGCCAAATACATTACATCTTCATCCCAGGCATAGTGGGGAAACCAATATAGTCTGTTACATGACCTTGACACCATATAAGAAAAAGATGCATGATATAGAGACAAAATATTTAGAATAAGACTTATGAAAGCCACCAACAACTGATAGCAGCAACAATTGTCAATTACCATTCAGAACAACAACCAAGATTTCCTTCTGTTCTCCCTCTGCCTCTGTTTCACCAACAATAGTTGTGAAATAAAACCAAAAGATTTTAAGATAATGCCAACAATACATTATTAGAATATTTTATGCTCCCCTGAACCTGTGCTAGATGGTCTCTGTCAGACCCATATTAAATAATTTCCAAACAGACCTTGTTATTTCTGATATCCATCAAGCCTCCATATACACGACTTTCTCCGCACCAACCGACATATGTACGCGGATCCTCCACATGCAACTCGCGTACACCCATTTTTCTCTGAAATTGACAAGATTTAACAACAAGACGATACATCAACTACTCCCAGCTTCTGTCTAAGATATTCAAAAGTTTCCTTGGGCAGTGGTTTGGTGAGAATATCAGCAACTTGTTCCTTAGAAGGAACATGCTCCAATTTAACCTTTTGTTCCAACACTTTTTCCCGAAGAAAGTGATACTTGATCGGTATGTGCTTGGTCTTTGAATGCATGACTGGGTTTTTTGAGATGCCGAATGCACTTGTATTATCACACAATATGGAAATAGGTGGTGTACAAGTGATTTGAAAATCCTGCAAGGTCTGCATCATCCAAAGGAGTTGAGTGCAGCAAGATGCAGCAGCCACATATTCCGCTTTAGCTGTAGATAAAGAAATTGAACTCTGTTTCTTGCTGAACCAAGATACTTATCTGGAACCCATAAAGAATGCACCACCACTTGTGCTCTTCCTGTCATCCATGCTTCCAGCCCAATCTGCATCTATATAAGCATGAAGTGTGAGATCTGTATCTCTAGGATACCATAAGCCATAGTTTTGAGTCCCTTGAAGATATTTGAAAATCCTCTTCACTGCTTGAAGATGAGTTTCCTTTGGATTTGCCTGAAATCTCCCAACTATTCCTATTGTGTGCATGATGTCTAGTCGGGTACCTGTTAGATAAAGTAAACTTCCAATCATAGACCTGTAGGTTGGTTGATGCACAGCTGTTGATTCATCATTTGCACTGAGACTGCATCCTGTAACCATGGGAGTACATACTGGTTTTGCATCTTCCAAGCTATATTT
>APFE030813637.1:48624-69551 GCA_000404065.3 Pinus taeda | reverse complement strand
ATCAACATATAGAACATTACCAGCTTTGACATCCTCTTTCAACTGAGCAATTCCTTTTCCCTTTATGGCTGCTGGGGTATCATTTCCAAAAGAAACTTTCTTTCCCTTTTCTAAAGCAGTATATGATTCAAGTTTTTCTTTATCACCTGTCATATGCTTCGAACATCCGTTGTCGATTTACCATTGATTTTCCTATCCTTCTGCATATAAAGCTATCCCACATCTTTCTGGTTGTGGTTCCTTCATTCTCCATGTTTTGGCACTTGAGGTTTGTTCCTTTGTCTTCCAAAACATGCTCCTGCATTCAGAATCCTCGTGACCAAAATTATGACAAATAGTACATTAAGTTTCACTTTCAAGGGTGGAAAAGTGGTTATAGGTCTTCTTCGCGATTGGAGGCATACTTCTTTGTTTTTGAGCTTCTCTAGTCATTATTGTCTTATAGGTAACACATTGAGTTGCTTTGTGACCAAAGTTATGGCAAGAAAAACATTGGCCATTGAAGAAATTCTTGCGACTATCATCCAACCGATTGTAGTTTCTTCTAACATCCATTCTTGAAGAAAATTGGGAAGATTTTACCTGAGGCTAGTTGTAGCTTCTATTTGTCCTTAAGGTAGCATGCCCCCGATTTTCTTTATAGTCTTTGTTCGTTCTTGTGGAAGACTGTCCCTGATTTACCTGATGATTTCTATTAGGTCTTTGCTTACTCCCTTTTGCTGCATCAAGATAACTTTTGGAGGTCGAAGCTTGAGATGTTTCACCATTATACCCCAAACTTGTATTGATTAGAGGGGAATGCTGCACATTGATAATCTCATCCAGAGTTTCAGATCCTTTAACAAATTTAAGATTAAGGGCCTTTGTTTTCTCAATTTCTTTTCTAAGGTCAACAATTTCACATTCTAACTTCTCAAGAGAATTTTCCTTTTCATCAAGTTGAAATTGCAGAGTATCAATGATCATATCCTTTTCTTCTAAACATGTTTTGAGTCTAGAAATCTCTTCATAAAGGCCATACACGTCTATAGCATCTATGTAATCATCATCTTCAAAGGCCATTAAAAGTTTATAGTGATTACCCCGTTCATCTTCATCGCTATTTGATAGTCCATCACTATCTTCATGAGTGTAATAACTTTTCTTATTTGCATTTTGTTTCTTGTTCCATCTAACAGGTTCCTTCCCCTTGTCAATCTTATCCTTGTGAGGAAATTTGGCAGCATAGTGACCTACTCTTCCACAAGCAAAGCATTTGAATGGTAACTTACCTCGAAATCTTCCAGTACCTCGTTGAAGATTTCTGACAAAATTTGATTCTTCTTCTTCTTCTGACACGTGTCCTAACTCATAGTACTCTCCTTTGCCTGAAGCCTTGAAGGCAGCTACTCTCCTGTCTGATGGACCTCCTTTCCTCATTTCATAAGCAGTTAGAATTCCGTGCAGCTGTGACAGTTTAAGGTTTTGTAGAATCTCCTTTTCTTCTATTGCGGAAAATTTAGATTCAAATATAGAGGATAAAGATATTAGAACTTTTTCAACTATGACAACCTCTTTTATTTCTTCACCCAAATTTTTCATACAATTAACAATCTCATCTACACGAAGAAAGTAATTAGCCACACTTTCATCATTATACATCTTGATATTTTTATATTAAATCCTGAGGTTTTGAAGTTTTGCTCGTTTTACATGGTCATCTCCTTCATAGCTCAGAACAATCTTGTCCCATATCTCTTTAGCGGATTTATACTGCATGACTTTGACAAATTCAGATTGTGATAGACATCCCAATAGAGTATTGACTGCCTTTGCATTCGTTTCATATTTCTTCTTCTCAGCCGGATCTGTGGGAGTCGATGCTGGAAAAGTATACCCTGTATCTATGATATCCCAGACTTCTGTACCAAGAGATTGAAGATAGGCGGTAACTCTTACCTTCCAATATACGACATTTGTCCCATCAAAAACCGATGGTCTGATTGATGCTTCCCTCTCGTAGTTTCTCATGATGAAAGATCTTCCTTAAGGCGATCAAGCTTCTTTAGAAGGACCTGCTCTGATACCAATTGTTGGAAATATACTGAGAGGGGGGTTGAATCAGTATTATTAAATCAGAAAAACTTTTTCATTTCCATGCTTAGATACATATAAGCTACTTCAGTTAAGGATATCCACGTATATACACAACTATGCAGAAGGAAACCTGCGTATACAAAGCAAACTTTTAATTTACTTTATCTTTATGATGATATTTGTTAATTTGTGATGCAGAATCAAATAACCAGTAACCAGAGACAGTAAAACAGAGCAGAAAGACAATCACACACAAGAAAACAAGATATAAGGTGGAAACCCAATGTGGGTGAAAACCAGCTACTGCAATTCGTCTCTATCTTTCTTTAATTAAAAACTTCTTTTACAATGTACTGGTGCAGTCCTTTACCAGTACGCAGGCTGCAACCTGCAGAGAGCTACAACCCTCTCTCATTCTCCATCTTCTCCTGGAGGAGCTACAACCCCCTTTAGCTCTTGTACTAGCTAAGATACTAGTACGTAGGTGCTGTCCTACAGAAGGCTACAACCTTCTCTTTCTTCCAGGGACCACGTTTCATAAATTTTTAGACTGGATCCATGAACATCAATCAATCATCAAGAATTTCTTCATCAACCAATCTCCTTTTCCCCAATTAGATCTGAATCAAGTAGATACTTCTCTGACAGCTGTACCCAAAACACAGTACCAGAAACCACACACTAGAAAACAGAACCTAGAACACAACAGAAGCAGCTAGATCACAACTTGGAGTATATACGCTATTTCAACAACCTGAAACTAGCGTGCATACACTTTTGCGTATGGAACAACCTGCGTATACGTCTCTTTCCTTCACAGAACTTTCGTGTATACGCGCCTTCGCTTTACTAAACCTGCGTACATATCTATAAAGGATAATTCACTCTTTCAGATATTCAATCATTAATTAACCCAGATTATCAGACTTGTAGATCAAGAAATCGCCACATCTAGCAGATCAAAATCATACAAAGATACTATCATTCAAGCTTAGAGAGAATTTTTTCACTAAGGTTCCTCCTTCATTCAGATCCAGATGTGCATCATAACCCAATTACCAATATACCAGTTCTAGCACTTTATCAGATCTTCAATAATAATTCAGATGTCATTTGCCACAAGATCTCCTTCCTCTTTTATAGTCTTAGGTCTTCCACAATACCATGGTCCAAAACCATAACATTTCAATACCATGAACCCAAAACTAGGGATCAACACATCTGACGAGACGCCATGGTCCAAATCATAGGTTCAAGTCCCAAGAACTAACTACCATGGACCAAAAGTATGATCACCAACATATACGTGCTTTTGTAATGAGTAACCCGCGTGTATACGCGTCTTCGTCTAGATGAACCTGCGTATATGTCATTTTCTTCTTTCTGAGTGCCTAAACTGAGATCTGTTACCAAAGAGAGTTTCCATCAAGGACAACACCTGCGCCATAGCTCCAAACCTGTGCCATAATGCCAACAGGGATTTAATGGCATTTGCTCCTTTTGAGGTGTTTACTGAAACTTTCTCCTGCATTTAGATTCTTCATGACCAAAGTTGTTACAAATTGAGCATTCTATTTCATTTTCAAGAGGAGAAAAGTTATTATAGAAACTTCTTTTGATCCCTATTACATTCCTTTGATTTTGTTCTTTTCTGGCCATGATGGTTTTGTAATCAATGCATTGAGAAACTTTGTGCCCAAAATTATGACATGAAAAACATTGCCCATTAAACAAGTTTCTGTGACTATCAAATCTATTTACCTGTTGATTGTAGTTTCTATTGATATTCATCTTTGGAGAAAATTGAGTATGATTTGCCTGAGGTTGGTTGTGGCTTCTATTGATATTAATCCTTGGAGAAAATTGAGTATGATTTACCTGGTGATCAGCTTTATCCCATTGCTGACAATTTTCATACTTTTTACTTGTCTTTGCTACATCAAGATAGCTTTTGGTGAAGGTTGATGGCTTCTGTGATTGAGATGCTTCTTCAATATATCCAAGACCTGTCTTTATTAGAGGAGAATACTAAACTTTGATAATGTCATTTAACATTTCTAATCCTTTAGCAAATCTAAGATTGAGAGATTTTGTTTTCTCAAGATCTTTTCTTAGACCCACAATTTCACATTCTAGTGTTTCGTTGTGTTTTTCTTTTTCAGCAAGGTGGTATGTCAAGGTATCTATGATCATATTTTTTTTGTAAACATGTTTTGAGTTTAGAGATTTCTTCATGAAATTTTTCCTTTTCTAAAGCATTCCAAAAATCATCATTGTCATAAACCATGAGAAGTCTATAATTATCACTACTAGATAAACCATCACTATCCTCTTCTAAACTATCCCAAAAATCGTCGCTATCATAAGCCATGAGAAGTTTGTAATCTTGACCAGTTTCATCTTCATCACTATTAGACAAACCATCACTATCTTCATGAGTATAGTAACTCCTTGTATTCACAACTTGTTTCCTATTCCCTTTTGCATATTCCTTTCCTTTCCTTTTTCATATTTATCTTTATGAGGACATCTAGCAGCATAATGACTGACTCTAACACAAGCAAAGCATTTGAAAGGTAGCTTACCTCTGAACCTTCTAGAACCCCGTTGAAGATTCTTGACAAAATTTACCTCATCTTCTTTTGTTGAAGCTTTAAATGTGGCTTCTTTCATATCTGATGGACCTCCTTTTTTCATCTCAAAGGTATTTAGGATTCTCTGAAGTTGTGTCATAGTGATATTTTGTAGATCATGTTTTTCTTCTATGGAAGACACTTTTGATTCAAATTTAGCAGACAAGGATCTCAAAATTTTCTCAACTAAGGTAACTTCCTTTATTTCTTCACCCAGATTCTTCATACAATTAACAACCTCATCTATACGTAAGAATTAACTAGTGATACTCTCATCACTATGAATCTTAAGAGTTTCATACTGAATTCTGAGAGTTTGAAGTTTAGCTTGTTTTACCTAAGAGTCTCCTTCATAGCTCTGAACGATTTTGTCCATATCTCTTTGGTCGATTTGAGTTGCATGACTTTGAAAAACTTTGATTGTGACAAACTCCCCAATAGAGTATTGACAGCTTTGGCATTGGTTTCATATTGCTTTTTATCTACCGTGTCTGTAGGTGTTGGAAATATATATCCTCCTTCCACAATTTCCTATACATTAATTCCAACAGATTGTAGATAGGTTGTGGTTCTTAATTTCCAATAAACAAAGTTGCTCATGTTAGTTTTTGTCTTTGAAACCTTCCTCCAGTGATCAAACATGCTCTTACAAAGTGATTTTAAGGTGTCAAGGTCAAATTTTGTCATTTCAGTGAGTCTTCAAGCAAAATTTGGTCACTAGGTATTAGGTCTAGGGTTTGTTTTCACTCCTTTCAAAGTTTTCCAAATGTCAATCCATGTCACCATTTAGCTAAGTGTACCATCATTCATAGGGTTTTCATCATCATGTTGGGTTCCAATGGGTCCTTTTACACCTTGTTCATGCTTCAATTGTGCCTAGGTAGGGTTCATTTCCCTCTCCTAGGATTTTGAAGGTAATGTCTCTTAGATGGTCAAATCATCAACAAAACTTGTATCGTGATGTTCATACACCTTCCCCTATCCTTAATGTACCTTATTAAACACTTCTCGTCACTGATATACCTCAAATTACTCATTTTCGCACAAACCCTAGTTTCTTGATACAATTTGACAATTTTCTGGGCTAGGCATGTGTTTTGTCATTTTGGACCCCTTCCCCTCACTAAATCTTTGAAATTCCACTTTCCCCTTCTTCCTAACATCCCTCCCTACTTCCTAAAATTTTCTCAAGAATTTAGAAGCCCCTTATCCCCTTCATTTCACTTCATTTCTACAAATCCCCTATTCCACACATCAGGATAGGTTTTACTCCAATCATGTTTCTGAGCAAGAAAAGATGAATTTGGAAAAACTAAGAGATATTTTTGTCCACAACAGGCCAAGAAAAAAAAACCTCCTTCACTTTTTACACAGGTGTCATGGTTTTAGAGAAATGTCAAACATAAAGTTGCCTCAGGAGAATTGATGCACCTCTGGAGTGACCTTGGGAAAATCAATATTTCTCCTAGCTTGGCTAGCCAAATGACTTGCTTGATGAGTCAAATGATAACTAGACACAAATAGCTTTCCAATGAGATATCATAAGCTCAATTTGGAGTTTAGGAAGACCTTCACACGTTGACTGCAACATCTCTTTTCCTTTAGGAAACCTCATTTTGCACATTTTGACCAGTCTTGGGAGATTTGACTTTTGATAGGGCAAATGAACTCCAAATTGAAAAATTCAAGTTGTGTTGGAAATTAGACTCAATATAATTTCCAACGAGATATCCCACACCCAATTGGTACACCAGGAAGGCTTCCAAAAGTGTCCTGCAAAAAGCGTACGCACCTGGTGCAGGTTTTACATTGCAATTTGAATGGGCGTGACACACCTGTTGAGCGCGGCACACCTGGGTAGTGGCACAGTGCACCTGCCTGCTTAGCCCAAATTTCACTGAAATCATTTTTATAAGCTCCAAATTTGTGCAATATTCATTCAACAAGTAAGTGAAGCATTCCATAGTGCCATTGCAAAAGTTTTGATCATCATTCATGGTGTGTAAATAGGTGAAAAGGAAAACCCTAGTTTGTTGCACAGCCACATTCAAAAAATTGTCTTGGGTTTCAAAGTTGTCATTGTTATTGTTTTCTCCCCTTGCATAAGTTACATTCCCCTTCACTACATTTTACTCATCTCATTTCCCCCTTCCCTCTTTCATTCACATTCATCTATTCCACTATCCCCAAAACTAAAAACCCTAATACCTAATCCCACTACTCGCAAACCCTAATTGGAATCTCTAAACTGTAATACCTAATTCCTACTATCACCAAACCCTACACATTCTCCCTAAAACCATACACACTTATCCTACTCACTCCCAAAAACCCTACAAGCAGCATCCCAACCCCTCATTCACATTCCCTATCATCAAATCCCTGTTATTTAGCAGCAAAATACCTATTGTCTCTATAAAATCTCTTCATACTCATCCAAGAAACATCAAAAAATGGAAAACTTGGAGTCAGATTAATCTTATGACAGAAATGAGGAAACAGTAAGTGACTCCTCCAAAGATATTCATGCATCAAGGAGACCTCACAAGAGTGGAAAACATATCTGGGAGGAGCCCACTGCACTTACTGAGTTGTTCGTTTGCCCTCTTGCTGTAGCATGCTTCAAACATCAATCCTGCTATCAATTTTGTGATATGGTGGAAAGAGTCAAATACCATCATGAGCTGGCTAGATTTTTTGTCCTCCATCTTCACAATAGCCAGGTCAATTTGGTAGGTATTACATTCACTTTGACACCAGAATCTATAGCTAAAGCAACAGGTATTCCAAATGTGGGTGAATAGTGGACCAAGGGACAGCTGGTGGACAGAGAACATTTTAGCCTTATATCAAGGCTGGCTTTCAGAGGAAGATTAGTAGAGCTTTTCCTTTCAAGTATCTTCAGGACACATATGCTCCATTGATGAAGCTCATAATCAAATATTTCAGCCGTGAAGGCATATTTTCTCGCCCGTATGCCTACCACATTAGATTATTGATGCATTTCACTAGGGTGAGGATGATGAGCATCCCCTATTTCATATACCGTAATATTGAGAAAATGACCACATTGGTGCAAAGGAAACCTCCTAGTCAGCAGTATAACATCATCTATCACTTTACATTAATCAAGATTGTGGTTTTTCATCAGCTTAGTTTACTAAATGTTTCATGGGAGGACTTCATTTCACATTAGGTCTTTACAGGTCCTCAAGTGTCCCCATCAATTTTCCATGAGGCAGGAGAGCGTTCACATCAACAAGAGTTGAATGAGACTCAAACCACTAGCGTGTCAGTGTTTGTCACTTACTAAAAGGGCACAAGGAGATTGTTTGCAGCAGCAAAACGAGTACTATCTCCACTTGGGGTGGAAGAGGTCTCGTTTCCTTCAATAGAAAAGTAGGTACAGGACAAGGGTAAGCAGCCATTCCATGATGAGGGTCCTTCAGAAGGTCAAGAGAGAGATTTCATTCTCATTCAAGATGATGACATTGATTTGGGCTCCCAAAGCTCAAAGCTCCAGGAGATCATTCAAGAACAACAAGCTGACATTGACTCTCAACCTGGAAAGAGCCAAGTGGATAATCAACTATATTAGGTAGAGGAACAAACAGTTTAGAGGATTAGAAAACCATCATGGAGCTCCAAAACATAAGAGAAAGCCGGTAAACTGCCAAGAGGAGGAAAGTCAAGTTGACACCACTTGAACAAGAAATTGAAGCTGATTGTGAATCTTGGCTTGAGAGGGAAAACATGCACTTGGAAAAGATGCTAGAGAAGGCCAACAAAGAGAATAATATGTTGAGGCACATGGCCTATCACTATTTGGTGAGAAACAAAGTTTGCAAAGTGAGAATTACGATTTTGAAGGCCAAGTTGAGGAAAGCTTTGAGGAAGAAGAAAGAACAAGACAAGCTCAAGATTTTGGCTACGGCTTCCTTAGCCCAACATAGCACTTGATGCAAGACACTCAGCCCAAATTTCAAGAAATTTGGGATACTTTTTGTCAATTTTGAAATTTTTGGAGCAAAACACAGGTTTTTCTACCTGGTGCACCGCGCCACTTGGCGCGTGCTTTTGCTAGGGACCTCTTTTGGACGAAAACTCAGAATTTTTGGATTTCTCAGGAAAAAACATGAATGCCCACAAATGGCCAAGAAATTGTCAAAATTTGAGCTTCCAAAAGGGTCGAAAACACCTCAAAAATGCCCTTTCTGCCCCTTTTTGGCCAAACAAGAAGCAGTGTTGGGATAACTAACTTTGGGAGGGGCAAATAGACTCCAAATTCAGAAATTCCACTTGTTTTGGAAAGTAGACAGATAGACATTTCCAAAAATACTACTTGGAGAAAATTTGGTGCATGGGAAAGCCTCCAAAATCAGCTAAAAAAAGGCACAGTGCACAGGGACAAAGGCGCAACGCACAAGATGGAAAATTGACTTTTTTTCCCCAAAAAACTCCATTTTTTCGCCTAGTTTTTTCTCATCTTGACTTTTTTCTCTCTCATAGTCAAACTCATGATGTAATTTGATGTAACTTGATTTAATTTGATGTAAATATGCTAAAATTTCATTCATGGAGGTAGATACATCATGAAAAGGTAGTTTTGAACTGAATGAATCAATTTCCTGGATTTTAGAGGCAAGTTGTTCCACTGCCTACTTTTAAGTTCTTTGTTTAGATCTTATTGGAACAACTCCTAAACTCATGAATTAGACCCCTAAAGCCTAGCATGAGTTATTTATTGCCTATATCTAGTACTTTTTCAGTCATTTGTCAAGGTTGGACTTTTGTGAAAACTTTGAGCAGCATTGTACTTTCATCTCTGCAGTTTGGCAAAGGAATAGACTAGGGTTTGCAGCCTTTTGTGGGCTTCTTGTGGTAAATTGATTTGGTATAGTGTATTCTTCTGTAATTGAATTTTTTCATGTGTTTATGTATGCCATTTTCTCTCTTTTTGAGCTGAAATAAATGAAACAAGGATAAAGGTAGAAATCATTGAATTTGCAGTGCTCTACCTAGGGTTTGTTTAGTTATTTATGTTTTCTACTGTTTGAAGAGGATCCCTGAGACTCTCATGCCCTCTCCAACTCCTCACCAGTCCTAAGACTCTCCATCTCATTCAATTTAAAGTACTAAACCATTTTCCTACCTCGCCCCACAGAAACCTCTGCAAAACTAAGTCCATTCCTCAGACCCAAATCTGCCTTTCACTTTTGAGCCAGCAAAACATCACCAAATTCAATCAAACTCCTCTAAGCATATACCTAGCCTAAAATTAGTCTTTACATGAGTCATCTCAAGATTTAGTGATCATATTTTCCTGAGATTGACAAGGAGAGAGCCCTCTCCCGACCTGGTAGGGCTAGCTACCAAGTTAAGCGTGGTTTGATGTTACCCTAGATCCTGTCTTTCTCAGCCTGAGGTAGATTTATGCCCTAACATATTGGCGACCATACTGGGGAAGAAAATATTGTTTTTTTGTTAGTGTTCTTGCTTTATAAACTACAGACGGAGCCTAAAGTCATGCCAGGAAGCCTTCGAACTACACATTGCTTTACGAGTGCATAAGTAGATAAAAGCAGCTTCAATCAATCTACAGTCTAGTCTTATAATCTGAACATCTGATTTGCAAATTTCCCTAGTACATGTATCAAGTTAGATATGATTGTTGATGGTGGACAACGATCAGACACAGGAAGGCTGAAATCATTCACCTGGCAATTCCAGTGTCGAAGAATCCCAAGGTTCAGAATTTTTATGGCAACTCTACTCTTCAGGAATCAATAGCCTAAAGAATTTCTTGGTGAATTCATTGTTATCAAAATGGTTTTGTTGGATCAAAGGTATGCTCCCATGAGTCGAGATCACATTCTAGGTTTCCCAAATAACATTTCTGAGGTAGATTAGCAAAGGAATTTGCCTATATTTAAAGATGATGATAGGAATGATGTTGCTTTACATCTCGTTAGATTTCACATACATCTTCGCAAGTTGAAGGTTGATTTTCCCGAAGGTTTCTTGATGAAGATATTCATGGCCACTCTGGAAGGTGAAGCTCGATATTGGTATGAAAGTTTGTCGCCTGCTTGTATTTACTATTTAAAGGATTTTCATGCCATGTTCTTTGAAAGGTATAAATAATCTTATCCATCATTAAATTTAGATCAGAACTGCTGCAAACATGTTTATAGTTTTATTGAAAATCTTGAGAAAATTTATGAAGATGATGACTTCATGGATGATGAGATCATGGAGGCCCTGTATGAAAATCCATTTCAGTAACATAAAGAGAGCTTAGAGTATACTTTTCAAGATTCTCAGGAAAATTTGCAGCTGGATCAAGATCTTAGTACAATGGAAAATGATGAAAGAGAAGGTTTTATTTCAGATATGTCCATAGAAGAAGACAACATGCAGGAAAGTCAAGTTTCAAATTTAGAATGTGATAAAGTCAAGTCAGCTATTTCAGATCTAGATTCAAATCGTGATGATGAAGACTATCTTGTTTTGAATCCCATGAAGGAGAGCTCTGCTGTTGAGATCATCTGGAATGAAGAAGACAAAGTTATTGACCCAAGCCTTCATGAGGAGGTAATCCAGTAATTTTATGAAAAACAAGATGAGACCTTTGTTCAAGTAAGTGAAAAATATTCTTTCGATAACTCAGTGGTAAATGATAATTTGATTGCCATGTCATATGAAGATGATCAACAATGTTTTTAAATTTCAGAAGACCAGGGAATTGAGGACTGTCATTCAGGTTTTTCATGTTTTGAAATGTTATTTCAAGAAGACAATAATCGCTTGAGAAAAACAAAACAGAAATTATTATCTCCTCTGTCTGAAGATGAGATAGATCGACTCCTAAAAGGTCAGGTTACTACCCAAGCTAATGTAGTTCTGCAATGTGCACATGGTCAAGAAGGTGTTGGTGAAACTTCTTCCTCTTTTGAAAATGATGATAGTCTTGAAATTAGATTTATAGATCAGCGAAAAGATAATATTTTCTTTCATGAAGATGATAAGGTTGTCATGTTTGATGATCTTGAAGATTGTTTTCTGTTTAAGAAAGACCTAGACCATGAAATTGAGGAATATGAGCCTGAGAGAGACAATATGCCAGAATTTCTCATGCTCGAGGAATTTACATCTAACACTCAGATGGCAAAAGCTTATACTCATATATGCTTTCCTATCAATCGGCAACAAAACGTTCTTTCAGATCAGAATGAAGGGAGTACTTGTATTTTTGTTGCTGGATCTCAAGACAGGCTAGTGCTTTAGGACTTTCAAGATCCTTTCAGCATTCTTTTGCAAGCACTAGAGAAGATGGATGTTGCCTGGTTCGCTAGCATAAGCCTTGGTTTCAGTTGTTATTGTGAGTTTCCTACATGTACATCATTCTACTCGCTCGATGGAAGTGAGAGCAGAATTTTAGTATGTAGCCTTCTGCTGGATTGGTTACATTGGAAGGCCCACTTCACATGATTGTACATATTTCATTAGTAGGCAGGTGGTTGTCATCATGATTTGAAGCCCTCAAATCTCGATGGTCTGCTGCCATTAAAAAACTTTGTAAGTACTTGTTTCAGTTAAGTAAGTCTTGAGTCATTTTTTGTTTCAGTCAGTTTAAAGATAGTTTCAGCTGAGTGTCCAGTTTCAGCTTTTGAGAGTCTTGTTTCAGTTTTGAATTAGTTAGTTCAACTATGACTCTTGAGTCAAAGTTTCATAGTAATTGGTTTTTGGGTGTTTTGAAGTTATTGACTCCATTGCCCAGTGGATGAAAGCACTTGTCTACTCTCCCAAAGGTCTGTGGTTCTTGGCACCTCCAAGGAGCTACCATCCCCATTGGAGCCAATGTTAGTGTCAGTCTTTGAAACCTTCCTCCAGTGATCAAACATGCTATTACGAAGTGATTTTAAGGTGTCAAGGTCAAATTTGTCATTTCAGTGAGTCTTCAGGCAAAATTCAGTCACTAGGTATTAGGTCTAGGGTTTGTTTTCACTCCTTTCAAAGTTGTCCAAATGTCGGTCCATGTCACCACTCAGCTGAGTGTACCATCATTCATAGGGTTTTCATCATCATGTCAAGTTCCAATGGGTAATTTTACATCTTGTTCATGCTTCAGTTGTGCCTAGGTAGGGTTCATTTCCCTCTCCTAGGGTTTTGAAGGTAATGTCTCTTGGATGGTCAAATCATTAGCAAAACCTGTATCCTGATGTTCATACACCTTCCCCTATCCTTAATGTACCTTATTAAACACTTCCCATCACTGATATCCCACAAATTCCTCATTTTCGCGGAAACCCTAGTTTCTTGCTACAATTTGACAATTTTCTAGGCTAGGCATGTGTTTTGTCCTTTTGGACCCCTTCCCCTCACTAAATCTTTGAAATTCCACTTTCCCCTTCTTCCTAACATCCCTCCCTACTTCCCAAAATTTTTTCAAAAATTGAGAAGCCCCTTATTCCCTTCATTTCACTTCATTTCGACAAATCCCCTGTTCCACACATCGGGATAGGTTTTACACCAATGATGTTTTTGAGAAATAAATGATGAATTTAGGAAAAATGAGAGAGGTTTTTGTCCATAATAGGCCAAGGAAGAAAAACATCCTTCACGTTTTACACAGGTGTCATGGTTTTAGAGAAATGTCAAAAATACATTTGCCTTAGGAGAATTGACGCACCTTTGAAGTGACCTTGGAAAAATCAATATGTCTCCTAGCTTGGTTGGCCAAATGACTTGTTTGATGCATCAAATGATAACTATACACAAATATCTTTCCAATGAGGTATCATGAGCTCAATTTGGAGTTGAGGTACACCTTCAAAAGTTGACTGCAACAGCACTCTTCCTTTAGGCAGCCTCATTTTGCACGTTTTGACCAGTCTTGGGAAATTTTCCTTTTGATAGGGCAAATGAACTCCAAATTGAAACATTCAAGTTGTGTTGGAAAGTAGACTCAATAAAATTTCAAGCAAGCTATCACAAATCCAATTTCGACACCGGGAAGGCCTCCAAAAGTGTCCTGCAAAAGTGTTATGCACCTGTCAGCTGGCGTGGTGCACCTGGTGCAGGTTTTACACTACAATTTGAACAGGTGCAGCGCCCTTGTTGAGCGTGGAACACCTGGGTAGTGGCACAGTGCACCTACCTGCTTAGCCCAAATTTCACTAAAATTATTTTTCCAAGCCCCAAATTTATGCAATCTTCATTTAGCAAGTAAGTGAAGCATTCCATAGTGCCATTGCAAAAGTTTTGATCATCATTCATGGTGTGTAAATAGGTGAAAAGAAAAACTCTAGTTTGTTGCAAAGTCACATTCAAAAAACTATCTAGGGTTTCAAAGTTGTCATTGTTTCTATTTTCTCTGCTTGCATCAATTACATTCCCCTTCATTACATTTCACTCATCTCATTTACCCCTTCCCTCTTTCATTCACATTCATCTATTCCCCTATCCCCAAAACTAAAAACCTTAATACCTAATCCCACTACTCCCAAACCCTAATTGGCATCTCTAAACCCTAATACCTAATTCCTACTATCACCAAACCCTACACACTCTCCCTAAAACCCTACACACTTATCCTACTCAATCCCAGAAACCCTACAAGCAGCATCCCAAACCCTCATTCACATTCCCTATCATCAAATCCCTGTTATTTAGTAGAAAAATACCTATTGTCTCTATAAAATCTCTTCATACTCATCTAAGAAACATAAAAAAAATGGAAAACTTGGAGTCAAATTCATCTTATGATAGAAATTAGGAAACAGTAAGTGACTCCTCCATAGAAATTCATGTAGCAAGGAGACCTCACAAGAGTGGAAAACATATCTGGGAGGAGCCCACTACACTTACTGAGTTGTTGGCTTGCCCTCTTGCTGTAGCATGCTTCAAACATCAATCCTGCTATCAATTTTGTGAGATCGTGGAAAGAGTCAAATACCATCATGAGCTGGCTAGATTGTTTGTCCTCCATCTTCACAATGGTCAGGTCAATTTGGCAGGTGTTACATTCACTTTGACACCGGAATCTATAGTTGAAGCAATAGGTATTCTGAATGTGGGTGAATAGTGGACCAAGGGATAGTTGGTGGATAGAGAACATTATGAGCCTTATATCAAGGCTGGCTTTCAGAGGCATATTAGTAGAGTTTTCCCTTTCAGGTATCTTCAGGACACATATGCTCCATTGATGAAGCTCATAATCAAATATTTCAACTGTGAAGGCAGATTTTCTCACCTGTATGCCTACCACATCAGATTATTGATGCATTTCACTAGGGTGAGGATGATGAGAATCCCCTATTTCATATGCTGGAATATCGAGAAAATGACCACATTGGTGCAGAGGAAACCTCCTAGTCAGCAGTATAACAACATCTGTCACTTTGCATTAATCACGATTGTGGTTTTGCATCGACTTAGTTTACTGAATGTTCCATGGGAGGAATTCATTTCACATGAGGTCTTTACAGGTCCTCAAGTGCCCCCATAAATTTTCCATGAGGCAGGAGAGCCTTCACATCAGCAAGAGGTGCATGAGACTCAAACCACTAGTGTGCCAGTGTTTGTCACTTACCAAAAGGGCACAAGGAGATTGTTTGCAGCAGCAAAATAAGTACTATCTCCACCCGGGGTGGAAGGGGTCTCATTTCCTTCAATAGAAAATCAGGTACAGGATACGGGTAAGCAGCCATTACATGATGAGGGGCCTTTAGAAGGTCAAGAGAGAGATTTCATTCTCACTCAGGATGATGACACTGATTTGGGCTCCCAAAGCTCAAAGCTCAAGGAGATCATTCAGGAATAGCAAGCTAACATTCACTCTCAACCTAGAAAGAGCCAAGTGGATAATCAACCATATTGAGCAGAGGAACAAACAATTTAGAGGATCAAAAAACCATCATGGAGCTCCAAAACATAAGAGAAAACCGACAAACTACCAAGAGGAGGAAAGTCAAGTTGACACCACCTGAACAAGAAATTAAAGCTGATCATGAATCTTGGCTTGAGAGGGAAAACATGCACTTGGAAAAGATTCTAGAAAAGGCCAACAAAGAGAAAAAGATGTTGAGGCACATGGCTTATCACTATTTGGCGAGAAACAAATTTTGCAAAGCGAGAATTAAGATTTTGAAGGCCAAGTTGAGGAAAGATTTGAGGGAGAGGAAAGAGCAAGACAAACTCAAGTTTTGTCTGAGGCTTCCTTAGCTAAACATAGCACTTGATGTAGGACACTCAGCCTAAATTTCAAGAAAATTGGGATACTTTTTGTCAATTTTGAAAATTTTGGAGCAAAACACAAGTTTCTCTGCCTAGTGCACCACGCCACTTATCGCGCGCTTTTTCTAGGGACCTCTTTTGGAGGAAAACTCAGCATTTTTGGATTCCTCAGGCAAAAATATGAATGCCCACAAATGGGCAAGAATTTTTTTCAAGTTTTGAGCTTCCAAAAGGGTCAAAAACACCTCAAAAATGCCCTTTCTGCCCCTTTTTGGCCACACAGGAAGCAGTGTTGGGAGAACTCACTTTTGGAGGGGCAAATGGACTCCAAATTTAGAAATTCCACTTTTTCAGGAAAGTAGACAAATAGAAATTTCCAAAAAACCCACTTGAAGCAAATTTGGTGCACAGGAAGGCCTCAAAAATCATCTGTAAAAAGGTGTGGCACACAAGGATAGAGGCGCGATGCACAGGATGGAAAATTGACTTTTTTGCCCAAAAAACTCTGTTTTTTAGCCTAGTTTTTTCTTAGTTTGACTTTTTTCTCTCTCATAGTCAAACTCATGACGTAATTTGATGTAACTTGATGGAATTGGATGTAAATATGCTAAAATTGCACTCATGGAGGTAGATACATCATGAAAAGGTAGTTTCAAACTGAATGAATCAGTTTCTTAGATTTTAGAGGCAAGTTGTTCCATTGCCTTCTTTTCAGTTCTTAGTTTAGATCTTGTTGGAACAACTCATAAATTCATGAATTCGACCCCAAAAGCCTAGCATGAGTTGTTTATTGCCTATATCAAGTACTTTTTTTAGCCATTTTTCAAGGTTGGACTTTTGTGAAAGCTTTGAGCAGCATTGTACATTCATCTCTGCAGTTTGGCAAAGGAATAGACTAGGGTTTGTAGCCTTTTGTAGGATTCTTGTGGAAAATTGATTTTGTATAATGTCTTCTTCTATAATTGAATTTTTACGTGTTTATGTATGCCATTTTCTCTCTTTTTCGGTTGAACTAAATGAATCAAGGGTAAAGGTAGAAATCATTGAATTTGTAGTGCTCTACCTAAGTTTTTTTAGTTATTTATGTTTTCTACTATTTGAAGAGGATCCCTGAGACTCTCATGCCCTCTCCAACTCCTCATCAGTCCTAAGACTCTCCATCTCAATCAATTTAAAGTACTAAACCATTTGCCTACCTCGCCCCATAGAAACCTCTGCAAAACTAAGTCCATTCCCCGGACCCAAATCTGCCTTTCACTTTTTAGCCAGCAAGACATCACCAAATTCTATCAAACTCCTCTAAGCATATACCTAGCCTAAATTTAGTCTTTACATCAGTCATCTCAAGCTTTAGTGATCATATTTTCTTGATATTGACACGGAGATAGCCCTCCCCCGACCTGGTAGGGCTAGCTACCAGGTTAAGCGTGGTTTGATGTTACCCTAGATCCTGCTTTTCTCAGCCTGGGGTAGATTTAGGCCCTAACAGCTCCCATCGAAGATTGGCAGTCTGATGGATCCCATGCTTTCGTGATTATTCATCTTAATGGATCTTCGTTCAAGCGATCAAGCTTCTTCTTAAGGACTTGCTCTGATTCCAATTGTTGGAAATAACACTGAGAGGGGGGTGAATCAGTATTATCAAATCAATAATTTTGTTTCTCAAACAGATTTATATACGCTACTTCAATGAAGTGAACTAGCGTGTACACACAACTGTGATTAGAGAAACCAACGTATGTCTAAATAACTTGTGATTTACACAATTTATCATGTGTTGATCTTAATCCAGTGCATCGGTAACTTATTAGACAGTGCAGTAAAATTAGAATAAAGCATCACACATAAGCAACACGCATGAACACCAAGATTTAAGGTGGAAACCCAATGTGGGTGAAAACCACCTGTTTTTGTCATCTCTATCTTCTTTTAATAATAAGAAAATCTATTTACAATCTTGTATTGGTGCAGACTTATACCAGTAGGAAAGCTTCTACCTACAGAAGGTTACAACCTTCTCTCATTATCCAACTTCTACTGGAAGGGAGCTACAACCCCTAGCTCTTGTACTAGCCAATATGTTTACTAGTACGTAGGTGCCAGCCTATAGAAAAACTACACTCTTCCAACAGGGACCGCGTTTCATGAATTTTCAAACTAGATGCTCCTGGCACATATCAAGACGTATGAAGACCTTGACTCATCAATAATCCATCAGAAATTTAGAAACTCAAACTTCATCAACCAACATGTAGTTAAACAATCAGATCACTGTCACCAGAACACTGTGTTGAACCCAGAAACCTGCATCATCATTCAGAACTAGTTGTAACCTTAGAAACCATGCATCAAACTATGTACACTACTTGGCTAAACCCAAATTGCGTGTATGCGCTACTTCTATTAATCAAACCTGCGTATACCTCCAAAGCTACTGCAAACATAAACTTTTGAATCAAGTTTGCACCAATGAGCAATATACTGAACATCTACTGTCAACTTATAGAGCTTTACACAGGCAACAACAGATATCACTTCTTCTCACTTATACAATCAATCTATCAAATATCAAACTCATTATTCATTCAGTTTTACATTCAGATCTAAGAAGACTTCATTGATAGACAACACTAAAACAACAGAACTAATCTGATAGATCAGTCATCCTTGAACATCAAGCTTTTCTTTTGCATACGCTACTTGGAAGAGCCAAACCAGCATGTATACACACCTTCACCTAAGCGAATCAGCATACAGATATGCAAATACTTACTTCATAACTTCGCTGCACCTCCAAACTTCAAACATACTCAAATCAGAACATTTACAGTGTAAATCATGCATTAGCATTCAAATTTAGACTATCCATGATCAAATAATAATAATTCGTTTTAGGTCTCATGATCATTAGATCTCATCCTAATCAACTGCTAAGGCTCATCCTTAGTTCAGATCATGGAAAGCACCATATACCCATAACATGCTTATTATATTTTGATCTCGCTCTTCATAAGATATTCATTACTTGTACACTTAGCCCTTTTATCTTCTCCTCCTTATATACTTAGATCATTTGTCAATACCTCAGACCAAAACCACTTAAGACCAATACCTTGGACCAAATATCTAGGGTCAATACCTCGGATCAAATACCTCGGAGCAAATACCTTGGACCATACCTTGGACGAAAACCTTGGTTTTCCAACATGTATGTTTTTTTCCTCTTGTGGGAGTGTGTGTATACGTATATGCTCTTTTTGTTCTGTGGATCAACGTGTTTACACTGTTTTTACTAAATGGACCTACGTATACTTCTTAAAATTATTTACATCAACCTTTCCCTTTACCTTCTTTATTCTGATCAATAGACCTTAGTTCCATATTCCTGTTCTTCTATACCATTGCCCTATAACCTCTGAATATACCTGTTGTACTGTGAGTTGCCTTTTACCAAACTGAATTGACCTGTGAGTGAGTTTCCATCAAGGACAACACTTGTATCATAATGTCAACAATCTCCCCCTTTGGACTTGATGGCAACCATGATGGTGTTGATTTCTGAAAGCTATAGAAACTGTTAGAGATAGCAATCAACACCAAAATTCTCTCCCCCTTTGACATCAAGGGCAAAAGGAAAACCAGGATACTCTTCACATCTGAACAATTGAATATGATCATGCTCCCCCTAGGCACATGCTGAATTATCTTATTAAACTCCCTCTTTGTGCATGTTTTGATATCATCGTACATGATGTGATGCACTAACCATCCATGCTCCCCTTGAGCACATGCAGAGTTTGCGAAAATATTTTCCAAAAGAATAACATGACTCTATAATTGTTATGAAACCAGCTCAAGAAAAGATAGAAAAGATAGATCAACGCCTTAGAATTCAGCCTCTTCGAGGGGGCAACCTCCTTTACATTACATAAATGAACAATTCTTGGATGATACAAATGAAAATACCTCCTTTCTATATATAGGAGTCTAAGGGGTCATAATGTAATCAGATCCGACATAACAATAATAATGTAAGGGCAAAATAATAACAATAGTGGGCTTCTATGGGGCACAATAGTAATAATATGGGGACTACATGGGTATGGAAATATAATAAGGGGGTTGTACTAATAACAATAAGGGGTTACAATAGTAGTATAGGGGCCTAACATCTCTGATGAGACATCAGGTAATGCTTTGACTACAGAGACTAGGGGAAGAAAAATGGCAAGAGGAAAGAGCCTAGGATATCGCAGTAAGTCAAGAAAAGGCATATCCAAGTCCAGATTGGGGATAGTGTGTTGGGAATGCGGGAAAAAAGGACACCTGAAGAAAGACTGCAAGTATCGAAAGGGAAAAGAATTAGACACACAGCAAGAAACTAATCATGAAGCGAATATAACAGGTGATGTGTTACAAGATGCTTTGATTCTTTCATTAGAAAATATTATTGATGCCTGGGTGGTAGATTTAGGGGCTTCATTCAATGCCACACCTGATAAGAAACATTTTCATGATTATGTTCAAGGAGATTTTGGACAGGTTCAATTGGGTGATGATAAACCCTATAAAATCATTGGAATGGGTACAGTTTTTATAAAACAGCAGAATCGAAATCAATGGCTATCGAAGGAGGTAAGGCATGTTCCATATCTGAAGAAAAATCTGATTTCAACAGGGCAATTGAGAGGTGAAGGTTGCGTAACTAATTTCACAGATAAAACCTGAAAGGTCACTGAAGGATCCCTGGTAATAGCGAAAGGAGGAATGTTTAGTACATTGTATTTATCCAATGGTATTTCTAATTCTGTTAATGCTTTAACCTCTACAGGAGAAGATACAACATTGTGGCATCATAGGCTCATGCACATGAGTGAGAAGGGGATGCAGATTTTTCACTCAAGAAATTTGTTGCCAGGTTTGAAGCATGTTGATTTAAAATTCTGTGAGAATTGTGTTTATGGAAAACAGAAGAGAGTC